>JAUBNQ010000007.1:12098371-12153659 GCA_032353495.1 Ctenopoma kingsleyae | reverse complement strand
TTAAATAATAATAAACTCTATATCTATGATTAGGTCTAAAGTTGTTGAAAAGATTTAATGCATTGAAAGTAAAAAAATCAATTTTATGTTACATTTTTATGACACATGGGTCTATGTGGGCCTATGTTGGGTCCCAAGGGTAAAAAATTGAAGTTTTTAGAATAATCTCTTATTGCTCCAAAAATAATAATCAAAATCAATATTGATATTAATTATTAACCTAGCCAAGGCAGTAATAACCTCATCCCAAATATTCCACTTTGCACTTTGAAGTTTTGGGAAATATTGCATATTTTGTGTTTTTCCTATTGAAAAAAAATCAGGGGTTCGTATGACAAAAGGTTATAAAAACATAAAAAAAATAATAAACTATATATCTATGGTTAGGTCTGAAGCTGTTGAAAGATCTGATGCAGTGAAAGTGAAAAAATAATAATTTTTCACATTTTTATGACACTTTTAAGAGGTGACCCGATTAGGGTCCCGAGGGTAAAGAATGGTAAGTCATTTTGAGGGTGCCCTGAGGGTTAATGAGCTAAAGTTTCATCCCTCCAGTGGAGTTCAAAAGACTTGTAGAATCAATGCCAAGGTGCACTGATGTCCTGGAGATTCTTACCAAGCATTTTCTCATTTGGTGTTTTAACGATGGTGGGAGAGAGCACTGTCTAACATGGCAGTCCAAAATCTCCCATAGGTGTTGAATTGGGTTGAGATCTGGTGCCACAGTAGCATATGATTCACACAATTTCCGTACTCATCAAACCATTCAGTTATAGGGGGATTGTCATTCTGGATCAGGATGAAAAAGGTTTCATTATAGGTGATTAGTCACAACAACTCTGTAATCACTTGATGTGACAAGGGGACTAAAACCATGCCAACAAAATGCCCCCACAGCCTAACAGAGTCATTGTAGAGTTCAAGTATTCGGATTTTTATTTTTACATTCAACTACAGGTTATGGGAACGTCACAATTCTGCTGTATGTTTACGAATGACATTTGCCACAAGAGGGAGCCCTTTTTAAAGCTTTCCTAATACCATACTAACATATCTTGACACCTTTTTGGCCTGGAGAGTGGGACATGCTCAGTTTAGTGGCTCTGAAAGAAACCTGAGGTTTACATGCAGGTTGTATTATTAGATTAACTAATTTGATTGACTGGACTTTTCTAATGTGCTTATTTACAAGTAATCCAGCTTTTTTCCTGTTGCACACATGAATAGTTTCCAAGGGCCTGACTCCACTAATGAATGTGTTTGTAATTTAAGTGGGTGTAGATGTAAAAATGTTAACTTACTGATCAAAAAACACTACTTCACTACATTTACATAACGTAAGGACATTGCAATGATTAGTCAGTGCCAAATACTCACCTCTGTCCATGAGTAAATAAAACACCTACCTATAACACCTCCTCTCTCACACACCGCTCGCCGGAACGTCCTCTCACAGGATCCTAAATGAACCTCAAATTTGTCCTAAAGCACAAAAAGCACTAAAGGCTGCGCAAGTACACACATTTGTTCACCTGTAGACAAAACAAATATTATGTGTGTCAAATGTAAGTATGTAACAAATACATGGCTCATAGATAGTCTGTTAAATTCGCTTCATTTAGTGACTAATGTAGCAGGATATTAACCATTTGACTCATCTTGACTATCAGTGAATGTGATTGGTCTGCGTACTCGGTGACGCAGAACTGTCCTCATTACATATTCAATGAGACTCACTCTGCCCCGCTGCAATAAAGACAGAGAGCCGGACCATGGGGAGAAGGGGAAAAGTTTTAATACTGACATGTTAGCGCAATGACTTTTGAGTAACATTAAACTGGGACGAGGCTCCCGGCGTGAGGAGGACAGGGTCCTTTACGGGAAGGAAAGAGGAGCTCTTGCCATCTGCCGGGCTACGGGAACGAAACGCAAGACGGCAAAAGATTTGAGACCAGCCCATAATCAGCGGTGGAAAATCCAGTTTAGCCATTTGAATTGAAAGATGAGCTTATTGTCTGCTATAGACACGAGTGCCTCCGTGTACCAGCCTGCGCAACTTCTCAACTGGGTCTATCTCTCCTTACAAGACCCCCACCAGACCAGCGCCTTTGACGCATTCAGACCCGAGCCCAACTCTTCCCACCCGGATCTCAGCTTCAGCAAGACTCCCGCAGGGGCGGACTTGAGCTCTTCCCTGAACTCCAACTATCTCAACAACTTCTTTCAGCTGCAGCGGAATGAGGTGAACGATAACGTCACATACATGTCTGTGATATTTCAGATATGTGACTGAATTTACCACAGTGACAAACTAGAATGATTTTGTTTGCTGACTGTGCAACAAATGTTGTAGCATATAGAGCATGAGATATTCTCTTATGTGTATTGCTAACATTAACTTCACATAGTTTTATTGGGATATTATTTTTTTTAATATTATTGGAAAAGACTATAATATTTATTATATCAGAACCATTAATATGCCACTTATTATAGAACATAAGATAGATGTAAATGTTACAGCCTTATGATATTACTACAGGGATATCATAATTCTTAGAGGTATTTCCTGTCTGGATGTCATTAGATGTTTTGGGATTAATAGGTCTGTTTTCAGCACAGTGATGAGTTACGGCTCAAATTAAAGTTGAAACTACTGAGCCTTTGATCAGACAGGTAAAAGAGCACAGATGGAAACAGATTCCTCTACACAGTGGTCTGTATGACAGCAGGCCACTGCAGCTTTTTGCTGAAGTCTGCTCTCAGACTTCTTCAAATAGACCAGGTTGTGCAAACAAAATCAATCCTTGTTTACATATTGTCTATTTTTGTAACTCTGTATAATTTTAGGAACAAACATGCTGATAATATATACAGGGTGAAAACCTGATACTGCAGACCATACTGTCAAAATGGATCCCTCCACCACACCCCTGAGCTTCACCCACTTATACATACATATGTACAGCACACTGGAAAATAATCATATACTGTGGGCAAAATAGCAGTGTAAAAATTATACAGCAAGGTTCTCATGTGTTGATTACACCTCAGCTGAGTTTCTTAGATCTATGTTACAATGATGTTATGTGTTTGGAAAGTCTAGGAAATACTAGTAGTAGATGGATAGTATAGTCACCATCTATAGCCAGTGTCCATTATTATTGTGGTAACCATAGAGGCCTTTTGAAGTCATTTAACTTGAAACAGTCCTCTGAAAACTGGGTGTGCACATTATACATTACATGCATGTTTGTATTGCTGCTAAATCCCCATGAGTACAAAGTGTTTCAAACTGAAAGAAATATTCTGGCAACAGTTTGGGGGGGGGGTATATGTTGCAACTTACTATACTGGTTAAGCCAAGTAAAATAAACTGCTGCAGGGATTTGATGATGAGATGACTAATGCTAAATGTGGCTGTTTTGCAGTGACAGATCACACAACAGCCCACTTAAAGTGAAACAGTGATAAATAATGTTTTTATGTGGGAACTCATCCTAGGATCTCATTTGCTGACAGCTTTGTTTAAATGTTTGTTACCACCAAGTTTCCACCAAACAGCACGGCCATGGTTCAAACATATCAGTGTGTGATCACTCCCTGCAGTGTGACGCCTCATTCCTGGACCTGTGAAAACAGTCACAGATCTGCTGCAGTTATCCACCCCGTTTGGACACACATGGCTGGTAATGATAGCAGTTTAATGATACCAATGTGACGTCCATCACATACAGGACATACACATTCACCGACACACACATGCATGCAAAACCCCTGCTGAGTCACTCACTCGCTGGAGCTCAAATACAGACACACAAAATAAACAAACAGTCTCACTCCACCATTAGCAGATGTGTGTGAAATCTGTTTCCTTTGGGTTGACAGTAGAAAGTTTGAAGCCAGACTGAAAGAAATGTGAGGAAAATCAACTGAACAAAGTTTCCTGTTTTATATTTGTTAAAATAATTATACAGTCTGTACTAAGACTTAAGTTCAGCAAACACACAAACATGTACATTTCCACAAGGAGTGATAATACATAACACAGCAATACACAGAGCTAAAACACATGGCAGATGGAAAACTTGAGAAAGTGCAGAGCTGTAATGCCTGATTTATGATGACTACATGTAATAAATGAACATGAGTCTTAAAGCTGGAACTGGTTAGCAAGACAATCTCACAACCTGCAGATAAAGATTTGGCTTTCAGCACAGACCACATTGCCAAGTCTAAGGTTTCTGTGCTGTGCAACATTAAACATCAACAGTAACATCATTTCCCAGACACAGACCTGTGTCCTTAAAAGAAGCATGGCTGTCAGTGATGAGGGAGAGTTTATCTGTGGATTTCATCACGCCTATGCACTCATTGATGTTTTTACTTAAGAGTGGTGTCTTGAATATTTGTTATTAGTGCAGTTAAATGACAAGCCAGATGAGTAGGTAAATTGTTTAGCAACTTGCTTAATTCAGGTAACTATCCTAATTAAAATTAGCAGCATTTAACCAAGAGGTAAAATTCCTGCCTGTCTTTTTAAGATAGTATTCGGATGGGAAACAGGAAGATGTGATTGAGAAGGGAAATAAGGAACTGCAGGCAATGCTTTGCCTGTTATTAATATTCAGAGGGCATCTTCTATGAATTCACTGGGCCCTGTGGCATGCAGCACTGTGTTCTGTGGCTCCGAGCAGGCTACAAACACTGACCATGGCTAGTTTACCGCCAACAGTGCATGATGACATTGCTGATGTTCCACAGGCTGGTGAGGGAACACGCCTCCCATCTTGTTTACAATCAGTCATTCTCTGTAAAGTCCTGTCTTTCTCTGTGGACATGCTCAGTACTTTTCCAGTTCATGAGCACAGCCGGGCCTCTCGCCAGATGTTCTGAATTTAATGAGAGAAATGATCTTGGAGGGTTTTTTTCTATATTTTTTTGCACAACAGAAAATAGGATAGAGAGCACGTAAGGGAAATTAGTGATTCATCTCAGCATTTTAAGACCGTCAAACTAGAAAATGCTATATTTTATGTGATAGCATCTCATATGTGGTCATGTTGTCCAGCATGTAGTATGTCAGCAAATCACACTTGTGTGAGTGCTCTCCTAAGACTGTTGTTACTTTATGTACAATTTAATTTATAGACAAATAAAGAAAGAATCTAAAGAATCATATATTGAAATTTGACTTTTGATGTTTTTATTTTTTGTTTAATTTTTATTTTATAGGCCTTAAACAACAACCTGTATAAGAATGTGTCACCCTATGGCTCCCTGAACAACATTGTGGATGGACTCAACTCCCTGACGGACCATTTTTCAGACCTTTCCCTTTCTTCAGAGCCAAGAAAACCCAACAAAAGACCTCCACCCAACTACTTGTGCCACTTGTGCTTCAATAAGGGCCATTACATCAAAGATTGCCCTCAGGTGAGACTTGTAACACACACATATTACATAATATAGTCTTCAGATGTCATAAATAGTTCAGAATTGTAAAATTCTCTATTGATGGCTATACTTATGGCAAGTTGTTTAAGTACTAATCTTATGTTTTTCACTTTAATAACTGCATGACTATAGACATCTTCGGTAGTTCATACAAGCCAATGATGGCACTAAAATTTGTTTGCTCCAGTCGATGCCTCTTCCCCTCTCTCTCTCTTTGGCTCTGGTGTGACCTACTTGTTAAACAGGCTGGCCTCTGTCTTCTGTAGTCATGTGTGTGAGTGAATGTGTGTATGCTTGTATGCATCTTAACTGCCACAGTATTACACTACATGAAACCATCCATTATAACCATAATAAATAACACTTAGTGGGCTAGATCAAGAGTCAACTGTGAAACTGTCTCACCATTGGATCATCGTGATAGCTGTTCTAGCTTGATAGCATGTTAGCAGTTTTTCAAGATTAAAGATACACAAACATCTACTACACTATAATAACTATAATATGCATTTCTCTTGACTGTAGCGTAAGATATTGTACAAATTCACTGCCAATAATCATAGGAGGTATAGATATTGATTTCATATACAGTAAGGAATATTTTGTGGAGCTTGCAGGAATTGTTGAAAAGGGAATGGACTATGAAACTGCTGTGGTGGATCTTTCATTGTGGTATTACATAGTGCCTTGTAAAGGCAAACTTCATGGCAAGGACTATTGCCTGAAAGTGATGTGATTTCATAGGAACATAATGGCACTTGAGAATTGCAGTTTTTTTTTTTACACAAAGTTATTTTTTGTTTGACTCCTGGTGCCTGGTGTCTCTCATGTCTGTGTCTCTCCATTGCCTCTCCCTATATTTCTTCTCTCCCTTTCCCTGGGTGAGGTGCAATAGCCTGACTCTAGCCCTGAGTTTCTTTTGCATGGAATGGTAATGAGGAGCAGATGTGAGATTAAAATGCTTTGACCCGCTTTATAACATATGATGACTGGTCTCGGGAGGTCTTTAAAAGACCTGTGTACTGATGAAATATCTGCTGGACAGCTCCAAACCTCAATGTGTGGGAATTAGATCATCTATTGACAACTCCAATGGGAATTTTGAGTTGTAGTATATCATGAAACATGTAACTTTTTCCTTTATATAATGCTGTAGTTTTGATGTGAGCATTGATCAAATGATACTGATACATTTGAGTAAGTGTAAAGTAAGTAATACATATGTTTATTATCTTTGCCATATGATGGATGGTAACCATATAATTGTATATATTTAAATTGATCATCTTCACTTTACTATTTTAAAATAAAAAGACTAAAATGCTGTTTTATTAAACAAAACCAATTCTACAGTAGAAGCTGTGAAAGCAATCTTGCTGTAGATGTAATCATGAAGGGCGGACATCAAAATCACACTCAGACGTCTTCTGGTTTATATTTCAACTGTTCGTAAAACTGCCAACAGTAACTCAAAAAACAGCAAAGTCCCCAAAAGGCTTCCACACCTACACAGTTCAACACCATCTCAGTTATTTAAGTCTCTCCTGGGTTTTTTCTACATTAAATATACCTTCCATTTGTGCAACATTACTTATGTTATTGCCCAGTCACCTGCCGCAGTGTGCCTAGCCAAGGATAGGTCAGCCTTACTTAACCAACTGAAGACCCAAATAACAGTGTGTGTGTGACACAAATCTGGTAAAAGACATGAACATGAGTTTTTAATGGCAAGAGTGTTCAACTTACCTGTTGGCCAAGACTTTGCCAATGCAAAAAGAGGCTCCTGCTACACTGCATGCTGCAAAATTTGTCATCCTGGTTCAGTGTCTGATCACATGTGCAGTCTTCCTCCAATTCATCTTAATGTGTTTAAATGTTTTATCTTTTCTCATTGAGACATGGGTAACATTTATATATTCAATTAATTTTTTCAAACTGACTTAAATTAGCATTTATTAAAAGTTAAGGTCCGTGTTTGCTTTTTGTCAAAAAATAATGAAAATAACAGAAGCTAATACCAATTAAAGTATTATCTGTGCATTCAGCTTTTTCCTTATATGCACATAAATGCTACACTGTATTACACATGTCTCTTCATTATGATGCAGGACTTTTCAGTCAGTCCCGAACTTCCTTGTTTCTGTAAATACGTATTAGAGCACCAAATGTGTGTTAATCCACAGCAGAAAGTAATTCCAAACAAATGCGGTATTTACACATGTTTAGGTTACAGTTATTTAAAACTATAGCAGATACTTGTTTTGGGAAACCACTTATACAAAAAAAATTGTGATATGTTTATCAAGATTTACTTCAGTATGAACCAGTAGTCTTGTGGCTCAGTGCTACAGACAGAGTAAGCATGTGAGAAGGTATTGAAAGACAGACTAATGCATTTGTGGTTTTTGTCTTTTCACTTGTTTGAAAAATAGCAAACCATAGTGTAGCATCATCCTAAACTCTGAAATAGTAGTGAAGGCTGTTGCACATTTGCTCTGCCCTTTTTCCTGTCCTCATTCAGCCGCCATTAATAACTAGTACTTTGCAGATGTTGTCACTAGATAATGAAGTATTTGATACATTTCAGAGGTGTTTAGTGTTTTATTATTGTTGACTTAACCTGTTTATTTTACATTACTGTTTATTATACATTTGAACTAATATATTATGAATTTGAGTCAAGAAAGTAAGATTTTGTGACCAAAATTTAGTTTCCTATGCTTTAAACCTACCTTACCTCTATTAAATATGACTTTCCTGCACATGAAGGATACTGAGTCAAGGATTTAGATTTTGGTTGATCTTTCACCTTGCTGATGGCTACTGTATCCTTTCCATTGCTTGGCCCTATGGGACTTGAGAGTTAGGCAATTAAATACTTGAGGTTACCAAAGTGTTTATGCATTAGTTGAAATTTAAGTCTTTTTGTTATAATATGTTAATGTTGGAAACACACAGAGGAGGCTTGTGGTTTTGCAGAGAGAATTATTTTTCAGGGAACTCTTGGTAGTGGAGTGAAAGCCGCAGGCCTGCCAGCAGCTGCCCAGTGCTCCTTGTCATGGGGACAGAGGTGTTATGTAAACTGGCTTTTATTCGGAAAATGAGGTCGCTCCCCCAGTTATGAGCAGAATGCCCCTCTCTGCCATGCTTTGGCCCCCTTCCAAGATGTCTTCCACTTGCACTCATGATTTGGTTCTGTTCGGTGGTCTAATCCCCTGAACAGTTGGCTCCACTTCTGATTTGAGTGATCAAAATGATGCATTGAATGACATCTTCTTGCTATGTCTCTCTGTAGCAAGATTAACTCATGGAAAATGTCTTTGTTGGAATGCAGGTTTGTGGGTAGCCTATGTGGGGGTGGCTGCTGCCACTGAGTGTGTTTTATGTGTGTCTCTGAGCTACAATAGACTCCCAAGTTACTATGTCCCAGTTCCTGGGCATAATGCATTCTCCTGATTCAGTCTTACAAAATGATAGTTTCCTAGACATGTTTTTTATTCTTCTGAGAAATCCTGAAACTGGTAGAATACTTATTTTTATAAATGCTTTTGCCTATTTCTGCTGAAGTCCGAAAACATAGCTTCAAATCTTAGAAGTATTTATCTATAATACAAAATTTATTGTAGACAGTGTTTCGTTAATAACTTTTTGCAAAAAAACATAATAAATTACTTATTACACATTACTCACTGAAAGCCTCTTTGTCTGTACACAGCTTTCCAGAAGTCCCAGCCTCAGATGCGCTATCACCCTCTTTCATGCTAATCAAACATAGCTAATGGTAGATGTGCCTGTGGCTATCTTTAGCATGCCAGCTAAGAGCAAACAGCATTCAAATAAGACAATGTTAGGATTACTTGGAGTCCCATTTCTCCTCATATAGGCTGACCTCCTCTCCTGACGTCCTTCATGCACTAAGTTAAAATCTACTCGACCGGTGTCGACTAAATACAGAGAGCCAAGCTGTAACTAACTCCTATGGGACAGTGAACAAGCTAACATTAACACAAGGTCAAAGTAATGGAATATTACTAGAATTAGAATCACAATCAGGTTTATTGTCATTGTAGTGCGAGTACAACGAAATTAAGAGTAACTCATTTCTGAAATTAAAATTGTTATACCTTAGGGCAGATTCATGCGTCCTGCAGATGCTGGCACAAAACTCCATGTGCGCCCCATTTACACCGCCACTGGTGGCATGCCGGCCCTGAGCAGGTCTGATGTGTATCTCTTGATGTTTGAAACTTTGCGTTGTATGTGGCTTCTTGTTAGTCATCGACTTATGGGTTGGTGGAAAACCCAACAGAAACACACCCCTTTCCAACATGCACCAGTAATTAGATAACCAGGGCATCTATGAAGACCCAGAACAATTATGAGCAGACTGCTTGTATGCTTGATGTACAATCTTTACATACTGAACTGTTAACAGCTGTTTTTTTGTGTAATAACACAAACGAAAGCAAGTACAAACAAAGTGATTATTGCGGATGGCGCACACTCAGATTTAGAGGAGCTCATGCATGGTCCTCTATAAAAAGTATGTTCCAGACTTTACATCGTTTAGGTCATTATTAGGTCTTTGGGACAACCACATGACTGTTCTATCTACATTACATAAATAAATCCTCATACCAGCATCTATCTGTAAAAGAACAACTTTTATTTTAGTTTCACATATTAAACAAACAAGCAATAATATGTTAATGGTGAGCTTTCTATAAAAATCCAAGCTAACTATTTTGACCTGGCTTTTACTCTTTGTGCTGGGCTAAGCTAACTTCTGCCTGTTGCTTCATATTTAACACATAGACATGGAAGTAGTATCAGTTTTCTTCTCCAACCTTTGCCAGAAAAGATAATTTATCATATTTCCTAAAGTGTTGAACTGTTGCTTTAAGGCCCACTGTATGAAAAAACTTACATGAGGCTGCTACATATTTTCCTTTGCTTAAATTGCTTATAGATCTAGATTGAAAAGCCAGTGATGACATATAGATTACTCTTTTTTTTGGCTGGCTGTGATATAAACTAAAGTTATATACATGAAGCCAACGACCACACTGGAATGTTCTATGTGTATCCATTTGTAAAAACCAAACCAGGAGGGCAGATAGAAAAGAAGAGCAGCCCCAAGAGCATAACAGCTACTGTGTTGATCAGAAACACATGGTGCTCATTGATCCACATACAGAGCCTTCTTTATCACACCAGGATAATGCACCTTTTGTTCACATACTCATGGTGTCTGTGGAATGTGTGTTTATTTAGCATCAATTTCAAAATGTATTCTTATTTCTAATTCTCCTTCAGTTCCCTCTGTAGTGATACCTGACCAGGACAATTAGGAGACAGCAGTGTTTATTGTGAATTGGAAATGGACCAAAATGTGTCCCATGTGAGAGATGTGCTGAAATGCAACCATTCAGTTTTTAGGTTGCTGTACTCTGCTGAGTGAATGAGGATTCATTTCAAAAGCACATATGTACCTGCGACCATATGCCAATTACTGTGATTGACCTCACACCTCATGTGGTGGTGATTTCAGCAGCAGTCTGTCCTTTGTGACAAATGGTCACCATAATCTCCCATAATAGTGTCAACACAGAGACCTGAGCTGTGAAGTGTGGGCCTCTTCACACCAAAGGCAAAACATGTTTTGAGTAAAGTGTGACCAAAATGTGTGCTTTTCTTTTGGTTGTTGTGATAAACTTTTTGGCTTGTAACAGCTGCTGAAAACATTGTGTATATGCCGTAACAAAAAACAAAAACAAAAAAACCAAACAAAAAAGCATTGCTTGTTTTTTTCAGCAAACATATTTGGTTTTCCAGTATTTGCCTTTGCCGGTGCAGTGATCCGAAATGGTTGGCATTCGTGCGGGAAATAATTGTGCAACCACTTTGTTTTAATTTTTCAGTTTGTTGTTGCACTAGGGGATGGGGCAGAGTAGGGGGGTTAATGTGTGAAATACACATTGCAAGTTTATCATTTACCAGTGCTGCATCACTGCACAGTGCTGTATGTGTGCTCCACTCTTGGAAAACAAGTTACATCTTTTCAACATGCACTTTTCCAGTTATCCTAAATATTACATATTTAGCATTGAAACCAGTATCTTTTTTTCTTGAATTTACAACTTAACCAGTATGTTTATAAATGTAACCTGCTCATTCACATCTCGAACATAGAGTTCTGCCATGGTGTTATATGGTTGTCGTTTGATTTATAATCAGAGACAGTTTTGGTGCAGTCTCATTCATTTTACCCAATGCATGTTTCCTTTTGCTGTGTTGGGATTTAAACACTTCTTCCTCTACCTTTGAAAATAATCTAATCTATATATATAGATTATATATAACCTAACATGAAGCTTCAAATTCAAACTTCCCAGTCAACAAAAACATTTTTGCTTTGTCTCAAGTTCCTGGCAAAACATTTGTCAACTCTTGTATTGGAAACATGCTTTTAAATTATCTAAAATAGATCGCAAACCCTCTTTGATAATTAGTTCAGTGTTGATTTTTCAACAGTTGTGGGCTTAACATAGTTGGAGATGATAGCTGTCTCCTGAAGGCTATGTTCCTGAGACAAAATAAACAGATTTTACATCTGTTCTGTAGCATTTCTAATCTCTTATTTAACCAACTTCTGCCTTTATTGAAATAAATACTTACAAAATCATGTATTCACATATTCCTCTGCCTCCACCAGCTGTCTTCTGTCTTCTTGTTTTTGTGTCACACTCTCCCTCATGCATCCCGCAGTTTGTTAACTCCGTTGATAAACCATTTTTCAACACCTCAGTCACACTTAAGCATTTGTCATGAGAGAATGCTTCACATTTTACCACCATGATCTTTGTGCCCTGGGGCCATTTCTGACATGGTTGCAGTTATTTACTGTGGTAAGCAGGCAGTTTGGATGTGTCACTGTGATGGCATGGAGCACTGTTGGGTTTGTCTGTGTCTCAAACAGAGACGTTATAGTTGGAGCGCCTGAGAAGGGCACAAGAGCTGAGAGACAGTGAGCCAGTGAAAGAGGGGTTTGAGGGCACTTCCTCTGAAAGGAAATCAAAGTTAAAAGACTGATAAAAGTGCAGCTTCCTTCCAGCTGGTTTGTGTTCTGTACAGAAATTCCATTCTTCCTCTTAGTTTTTGCTGAGGCAACAATCAAACCACTTCCTGTTTTGGTAACCACAACACTTATAACCCCATCTCTGAGAGACTGTGCCACAAGCAGGTAAATTCACAGCTGCTTTTGGATAATGACAATGGCAGCACCAAACACATCCTCAGGAGAGAATAGTATAATATGGCACAATATGCCATAAATCAGAAGATACATTTTAGCTTTTGTGAAGGTAAGTTTAAAAAAATCCATGACTAGTCTCATCTCAAATGGAGTTTGTTCTTCGTATCATCTGACACGTCCTTCTTTGACAATCAAACCAAGGGTGTATTATATATTTATGCTAGAGACATTATGTTCTATTTGAGTAATTTGCAAGGTTTCTTACATAATTCTTTGTTTTATCCTTTTTTTCCTGCCATACCACTGAGTCAGCACTCTAAAATGCAGGCTGGACTTAATAAAAGAAAATAAACAATAATGTGTTTGGGGGCAGTTGCTTGTCAAATTGCTTTATGTAAGCTTGTCTTTGCAGCATGAGAGAAACCAGGTCACCATTCACTTTAAATGCATTTTTCTTGTGCGCTACCTCTTTTATTTTCTTTATGTCCTACAGTACTATAGCACAACCCCTTTAAAATATCTTTCCATTATAGAACATTGATCAGGATCACCACTAGTAATTACTTATACAGTAACAATGTTCTGGCTTGTAATTTTAACAACTACAGTGTCATGGGGGTCATCAGCCATACATGAGGCCTCAGGAACCAGAAAAAGGATGGTTTGCTTTTCACTAAGGGACGAGTGAGTGATCAGGGGGTCAAAGGTCAGATTTTCATTACAGCATGATGTCCTGTTAGCACTACAGGGCCAGAAGGCTTTGTTAGATAATACTAAATGTGTTATCTCATACACTTTGAGAGTCATCTGGCAAAAGCCATATATTTTAATTATGACTTTTGCCAGATGAGGAATAAGTAATTTTTGCAAGTTTGAACATATTTATTTTAGAGAATGGCTCCTTTAACAACATGTATCATTTTCACTGTTTTTTTTAATCAATGCAACTGAATTATTATTTAATCAGTTAGTTAATCAACAGAAAATTAATTGGCAACAATCAGTCTTGTTTCTTTCAATCTGTTTTTTTTTTTTCTTCATGGCATTTTATGAAATGTGTAGAATATGGGATCAGTAGTTTGACTACATAATTAAGCTATTTATAGATCTAGTGTGAGGTGTTACTATCATTGTCTACATCCTGCTCAATATAACCTCATATCTCTTCACATTACATCATTAGAAAGCAGAGAACAGTATGACTGAGTTCAATGCACCAAACCACCAGACTCCAACATACATCAGATCAGTGACTACATTTCATGCTTATATCTGCTCGTTGATCGGTATGTGGCTGAACTATTTGCTCCTCGTAGCAGCACAGATTCTTCACACATATGAACAGCAGAGATTCTTCTATGATATGACACTGGCTGAGAGAGAGGATTTACAAGCACACAGACAGACACTGTGAAGCTGCAAGTGCTGGTACACTGGATTTGGTGTCAAGAGATCATGGACTGACACTGCTAGCTTTGTGTTGCGTTTGAATGGGCACCTTAGGGAGAGACCGTGGTTCTGAATGGACACCATTGGGAAAAGCCTAGTGCTGGGAATGGAGGCTGGTAATTAAGGCAGTCATTGTATGTCTGTAGGATTTGCTAGACGGAGAGGTCAGGAAGGCAGGCCTGTATTGTTTCCCCAGCAGGGCCCTCACTGCATCACAGTAGTGCATGAGAGTTAAGTATATTTGGCTAGACTCTTGGATCTTAGAGAGAAAAAAAACAATTATAGTAAACCACATATGCAGTCCTATATTGTTTGTCTATCTGTCAACATATAGACTATATGGGCCTCTTCAGTGGTTTTTTATTTTGTAACTGTTTATTTTGCTTTCTTTATGTATAATTATCTTTATGTCCTTCTCTGGCAGCTGACCCAGAGGGCCTCAACCCTCACAGAAATCAGGGCTGTGTTAGCAACAGAACAGGACACAGGAGCAGCCAACATGTCTGATTTGTTTCTACCAAGCACCCAGCAAATCAGACTATAAATGCTCTTAAGTTTTATTTGCACAAGTTAAAATCAAATAAAAAACAACATTGTTATGTGCAGAGTCAGGAAGAAAGCTCACAAAGGGCTCGTTCACTGCCTTTATAAATACTGTAAAAAACACAAAAAATATAAGGCAGAAGTTGAACCATTTTTAAATTCTGTAGGACTTTTTTAACTATATGAAAAAATATTTAGTATATTTAGCCTTATTGCAAATGTACCTTTTTTTATCAACACTGCTTATGGATTTTAGTGAAGGTGAAGATTAGGTGAGGGTCTAGTTAAAATAATTTGTAAATTCATTTAATAATTAGACATGAAATGATCTTGAGAGTGTATTTTGTGTATAAAAATACTAAAATAACTTCAGGTAACATGAGTATGAGCATGTTATAAATTAGTTTTTCAAGAAAATAAAATACTTTCCTAATTGTCCTATTAGATTGGCTTATTTTTCACTGACAGTGTTTTTTCAGTGTAGGTCTTATTTTTACTATACACTCATCCAGTGGTTTTATAACATTTTCTGTCTCTCCTCTCTATCTGCATGCCTGCCCTGTAGCATGTTGGGAAGTTTCTGGCAGAGATGAGGGCTGGGGGGAGGTGCACCATGGGAATGTTTTTACAGAGTGACCCCTGATCTTCCTTCCAGTCGCAGCAAAGGCTCTGAAGGCCCTGCATCTGTCTCTGCTCTAACACTCACTCAGTCAGGTTACCAAAGAGCGGGACAGAAACTGACAGTGGGTAGAGGCTGCTCTGTAAACAGATAAGGCTTATCAGGGATGCTGGAGACATGCTGTATAAGGCAGCTTGTCTCTTTCACAGTGTCTTAACAGATAGACAACCATCTCAACTGCTGTGGACATTTCCTGTCAACATATTTTATTTTTGAGGAGTTAAACAGAGAAAGAGTCTTTATATTGAGAGTGCTGAGAAACCATATAGGGACACAAGTCCAATATAGCATTGACACCAAGCGACACTGAGATTAGCAGCACACGTGTACAGTATATTCGGCAGAGTGACTTACAGAAATATGCAGACACACACATCAACACATATCCACTCACATGCACACAACTACAGGCATTACATGCAAACACAGACAGCAGTATTATGAACTTCCTGTGTAAGACGATGAGATGTTTTGTACACCTCTGTATGCCCTAGTCTTCCACCCAACCTGCTCTTGTCATTCACTGGCCTGGTAACCCAACGCTGCTGTGCAGCTGCACAGCTCATTGGGCTTAGTGGGACCAGTCCGAGGCTTGAGGGCAGGGGTGATATTCACACACACAGCCCCATGTAGCATTAGCCCTTAACGCCCAGTAAATATGGTAAGGGTATGTATGTATGGTAAACTTATACTGTGTCTGTTTTAAAAGGCAGCTTCTCTGGAAAAACTGACATTTTGATGAAACTGAGCTTCTGGATTAAACCAGGACAGGTTCCAAGGCCCACTTGGCCTACACTAGTGTTTTCTATGAATGAACACCGAGAAAGGATTCTGTAAAAAAACAAAACAAAACACGAGTTTCAAAACAAGACAATGTTATTGGTATGAATAAAACCCACCTAGATAACACTAAGACTGATACTCTCAGGGGTATTCGTCAGTCATCCAAGAACATGATGCTGAGATCCATGACTGATTAAGGAAGCTGGGTTGTGGAAATCTAGGAATCTGGGAATAGGGTTTTGGCAAAGAATGTGTTGGCATGGGGAAATGCCTCTGCAGCTGTCTTGGACACACATGACAAATGGGTCTGTTCCTCCGGAGAAAAGTTTGAATTTAGGGTTAGGACAAAGCATTAATGTTATCGATTATGTAAATATATCATAACTACATTGATTTGTGTGAAATGCATCAATGTGTCACAGTGTTTACTTTCATCTCAAACTGTGGCACCTCCCACTTTCTGGCATACTGAAAATGCATCTTTACCCCAAAAAGCCCGAACAGTATTGTCAAAAGTGTGGGATTCTTTAAACAGAAACCTAATAAAATGGTACTCTGTGCTTTGTAAAAGTGAAATGGCCTAACATGACCACAGCAACTGCTATACACAAGCATCTCAAAACACATCCTGGGCCTTTCTGACCTCAAAATGACGACACTACACCTTAAGTAATTTATTGCAGTGAGAGTAGTTGTTGCATTCTTATGTGTTAGATTTGTTTATTTTTGTGGTGAGAACTATCACAAGCTGAAAGATCTATTATTATTCTATTATTATTGATTGGTAAGTTAACCAAAGGTTTAATAAACTAATAAAAAAAAACATATTTCGATTGACTTATTAAAAATATTAATAGACAAAAGAAAAATCATTAGGTGCACCCTACTTGAATGTACATACACATGCACAAACATACCCATCTATATTGCTTGCATGAATTGCGCAGCAAGATTGTTTTTGTTGAGAATTCAAAATAATAGTGGTCTTTGAGAATTAGTGGTCTTTGGCCATTTCATATTAATTAGTACATTGTGGAGGGAGGTAGTTGGGTTCTTCAAATAAATATCCTGTCATTGTTTGGGTGTGCCAAATCAAACAGCAGAGTATTAATTGTCATAACATTGAAGTCAGCTGCTTACGACAACACATAATACAAGACCCCCACCTCCAGTTTATCAAAACAACCAGAGACTGTAGGTCACTAAATTTCATTTGTAAGCAAGAACATCATTAAAGATGACTTAGCTTAGATTTATTTTAATATAAATCAACAGATCAGCATTTTAATCATTTCTTTGCCAAGCTGTGTTGTGTACTATGCGGAGAAAGAGTTTTCTGATTGAGTACGTTAACTACAACTAAAACACATGGATGTCAGAGAGCAGTAAAAAATAGATACAAAAAAAAATCTACAGTCTTTGGGGACATTAAAGTTTTCCTTCTGCCATATGTGTGTTTTTTACTGCAGAAGTGAAGCAGTCCTGCCTGCACTTCTTTGGATTTTGTTAAATTACATATAAACATAATTGAATTTTATAATCTGGTATGCTATTCTTGTAAATCCTATTCAATTTTTTTTTCATTAATATTTCTTCTGGCACAGCCTCTCCACTTACCTACATGGCTCTAGAGCTGTCTTGATTTACCTTTTTCCCTGTGTGATATCTCAGCATGTCAAAGAACAGACTAAACATAAGTGATATACCTGCTACTGCCACAGGACTTTACTAGAATGTGAGGAAATGTTAAATCTAGACACCAGTTCTGTTTTAAAATCATTACAAAAGGCAATTTTGTGTGTTTGTGCTGTCTGACAGTATCAATCTCTTCAAGTAGAAAAACACACACATACGGGGTACACAGTGGCCATTTCTTAGAGTGAACTATTTTGGCATTTCCATGGGGCTGGAAATGGACTTGTGGTTGTTCTTGAAAACAGTTGGAGTGGCTGTCATCTCAAAATCCTCCTCTCTATGTAACGGTGAGATAACAAATCCATTTATAAAGACTTGTGACCTCAGTGGTTAAATTCATAAAACCACAAGGGAAAAACTTGTTACCCTGAGTGTTGCTGCTCACTTAGATATATTTTCTTTAAAGATATTTTTTGATATTTGCTGCACTGCTCCAGGAACATATGGATTTGTGATACTTTTAAGAAACTGTGTTCTTAAAAGTTTTGACAATATAACAAGATTGTCATGGTTTTTCCTCCATGACTTTTAAAGATTTCCTTTTTCTGCTGCTTCCCCCACACATTACACCTGAGAGGATAAATGCAGCAAAGTACTTAATGACAATTTCTCAGTCATTTTTAGTCTTGGAAACAACTGGGGCGTGCTATTGTGAGTAAACCGCTTTTTATAGTGTTATGAAATGCCAAGCACATATGAAGAGCTAAAATGAAGCGCTTCTAGAATATGAAACCTTTTTAAGAATAGCACCCTGACCCACATGGGTGTAGGCCAGGTTGAGACGAGTGCGAGTTGAGTGACAGACTGGTGATGGGAGAAGTCTTTTCTAGCTCACATTACGTTATCTGACCACTGTTAAAAAAAATGTATATTTGTCATTAAGTCTGTCTTATCAATACAAATACATATTCATATTAAAGATGTGATTGTTAAGATAGATTTATATGTGAATATAGGTTATTTATAACTTCATGACAGTACCACTGTTATGGCAACTCTCTGCTTGTCACCATGCTTACAATACAGTAAGTGAGTGATTGACACATTTGAAATGTAATAGCTTTAATATGTATTGAGGCTGTCACTTCCAGTAGTTCTGTACTAAAGCAATTGACATGGATAAGAGATTATATGCACAGAGTTACGTGTTATGTGAAATATTATAGTAGCAGCAGTGATAGATTAAGATTAATATGCTCATAGTACAAATACACTATGAGCACTGGCATTATTGGAGGATTATTCAGTTGAGTTCTAAAATGGTCAAAGATGCAGCTATCATTTTCATACAAATACAAAAGTGTGAGAATTTGCTGTCTTTTTGTATTATGTGAACAACTGTATTGACTGTAATTTGGTATATTATAACAGTAATTAGGTTTTGACTGTTGGATCAACAAACAAGACATTTGATGCCATTGTTTGTGTTGACTTTTAAGAAAGTGTGATGAACATATGATGTTGGCTATACATTGTGTGTCTCTAATAGAAACATCTGTGTCAAAGGTATAGTATGTCTGTATAATAAATGCAATACAGTCAAGTGTGCACGACTAATGTTTTATGCAACAACATTGGACAGCAAAGAACATTTACTCAAGTACTGTACTTAAGTATAGTTTTGCGGTACTTGTACTGCACAGATTTTCTGCTACTTTATTTGTGTTATTATTCTTACACACTTACTACTTAAACAAAAATATTAAATAGTTTTACTTCACTACAATAATCTAATACCTTTAGTTACTTTGCAAATTTTACCTTTGGTGCCATGAGTATATATATTGATGCTAATATTTAGCACTTTCAGTCCAGTAAATTTTATTTTTACTGTGTGGTATTCCTACTTTATGCAATGAGCAGCTCTTCTACCACTGATGGACAAGATGTGATTGTGTAATGCTGCGGTTTATATTTAGAGACATCTGTACAAGATAAGAATGCTTATCTCAGCAGTTGTGGATATGGAGCTGCGAAGCAACAGAAGGAATATGAGTCATTTATGAGCCATAATGATCTTCACCACTATGGGTGACATACACAAGCCTGGTTATTGACTCATGAGGATAAATGCCATTATGCATAAGCAGAGAAAACTGCAAAACCCCTCTGTCCTCTGTGGTGTGTTTACAAGCATTATGGAGTTTGTTTAAGTCTTCATGAACTATGTATTGGAGGTTTCAGCTGTAGTGAAAAAGACCAAACCCCATGATTAATAGATATATGGTTACTGAAACACTATTATGAAAAGTTGAGGAAATATGTCCATGTCATGTATCGGAGAAGGATCAGGCATGATTGATGCTTTGATCTTTTTTGATGTTTCACAGATGAGGACCAGTTCTCACGTTTAAACCACAGCCAGGCCTCTTTCTTTCCTTTAGCATTCATCAGACCGCTAAGGCTAGCACGCTAACTGAAACCACATTAAAGCAATTAGAAGACTTATCAGAAATGCTACGGTTAATGAACAAAGCAAACAAAAACTCCAAAAGACTCAAAGCTAACATTGTGGACTATACCTTATCCTCTCCATCTGTAAATCTATCTCTTTCTGAACTGCAGCCAAACCAAATGTAGATTCTGAGATGAGGACACAAGAGCAGACACATATGTGCACAGACACATTCGTGCATGCTCTCACACACGTGGAAATGCAATACACACAGATTTTTGGGCTGGTTTGGTGTACTTGTGTTGCTCTCTGAGTGATGTCCTGGGGGATGCAGAAAGGCAGAGTAGGGCCTGAGCTCCTCCACTGCTCCTTTGTTTACACTGATGGTTTCCAGATGCTAGCTAGTGATCGGAGTGCTACGGAACGCTGGGGAGCAGCCCAGCAGTTTGGGGCTTGTGCCAGCAAGCTAGGATTAAGGCAGCTCTATCTGGGATATGTGAAAAACATGGCTTTGCCATGTAATAACTCTGCAATTGTTTCCAAAGGCTGAGAAATGTAGAGAAAAATGATTATGAATTATTTCTTTGCACTTAGTGATCAGTGTCACAGACATTTATTGAGGTGACACATGGGATGCAAAATGACGTCTTAGGTCATTAAGGGTAATTAATAGCCACTAAATGTGGACTTGGATTAATTGCATCTGACATTAATTAACATATTTGTTTTACTCAGTAATTTGAATGTATGTTTCTTTTAAGAGGCTCCTGCCAAGTCTTTGTTCTGATGCTGATTGCAAAGAGATTTTGCACCCTATAATTTCCCTCAACTTGTTTTTCCTGTGGCAGCCTAAGTATTGTCTGACTCTTCTGCACAAACCCTTTAGGGGTAGATTATTTTTTATAAACAGAGGTGCACTGTAGTTGAGTGAGGGCAAATTTATCACTCAAACAGCACACCTGTTCCTCCTGTCACTTTCAGCCTCAGCCACTTTTCTTTATAGGCATTAGAAAGAGACAGCTGCACCAGCAAAGGAGCTGTCCATAGAGAGAGAGAGAGGTGAGAAAGATAGCAGCATAAGAAAGAGAGACACACAGAAAACAGTGGCTGTATTTAGAGCTTCTAGTGCATGGTGGGATTGATAAATAGTCCCTATAATGCACCTGGCTGAGGTTCTGGCATGAAGTCGGGGCTGTTCAGCCCAGCAGCGGAAACAGCTAATAAAAAATGCTTGTTCTGTGTGCAGTGGGACACAGCTGAGGTGGTAACAGTGTCATTCTTGTCAGAGACTTGAAGCAGTGACCATCTGCACGCTCTCACTTGGCCCTCAGTTCTGACTGACAGACTGATGACTACATCCTCAGATCTTTATTCTTTCATTTCTGTGATGTCAGACAACATGGGTAGTGATGGTCAAGTGGACAGACGATTTAACTAAGAAAAAGTTTACACTATTCAGACAACGTATCTGGAATGAGCAGGGTCAAAGAGTGCATTGTTGTTTTAGTTTGTTTTATTTTTCTAGTACCACATAATGTAATGTGTGAAAGTATGTGACTTTTTGCATATTATTCATGCTTCGGATCAAAACTGCCTTGATGTGGTCAACCCAAACCCAACTGTGCACTAAGGACTGTTTTGCAAGCATTATTTGGTCCAAATGACTTGACAAGCTTTTCTGACAAACAACCTCAAGCTATTCTTTTACCAGTATGCTGCATTTATCTTTGCTGAATGGAAGATGTATGTTGTGACTCACTGGCTCATGTAACTTTATGATGCAGTAATCAACAAGTTTGTGTACTCTGCTGTAAGAAAGAGCTGTGTTTTGAACATGAAGCATTACTTTGTGTAAGGTTTATGTTAGAGAATTACTTAAGTGAACCAATGAAGAATACATTTCTTTCCTTTATATTGCACTTAATACGTTTGTGGAATAAAACAAACCATCATTTCTCTTTTCAAATGTTTAGGTCTATCTTAAAAAAAAAAAGAAAAAAAAAGCCTTATTCGTCTATAGCTGAGCTGCATATGCCAAGAAAGACACTGCTCCAAATCCAGAGCATAAAAGTGGTTGCTTACAATTCTGACCAACCATTTTCCAAAGCCTCAACATTATTTTACCCACTAAATTTTCTCATAGAAGGCCGAATGGCACGTAACATTTGCAGAAATACACCAACTTTATTGTCAGGACTGTCTCTTCGTATTTGTCTGCACAAGGACAGTGGGAAATATGTGGAGCCCAAATCAACTATAGGTATGTAGATGTCTTCTATAATATGCTGAGAAAGTATGAAATCCCATATCCACAACTTTGAAAGTAGCAGCCTCTAGAATGATTCCTCTTAGGTTTGGCTTGGAAGGGACATCTAATATTAAACCAAGGCTAACCTCTCCTGTTGCTGGAGACACAGACTTAAGGGAGTGTAGACTCTGGTGTCTGTCCACTGGTCATTACTCTTAGCCTGGAATATTAGATCAACACTTATGCAAGATCACCTTTAGGCCACAGACAGTGGTCTGGAACACATTTTTCCAGTGGTCAGTAATAGACATTTTATGAATTAAATTTGAGCAGAATTTTCAGATGGTTTTATGGCAAAATGAATTTCAGAGGCTTGTGTGCATACCTTTTAATCAATTTCATGGTATTACCTGAATTACCCTGAAATTTTAAGACAAGGCAGTGGGTGTCGTCTAGACCGGTAGGACTCATTCAAACATACTGTATTTCAAATTCAGTAATCTACCTATAATAGTAGACATACTTCAAATTGCTAAAAAGGTTCTGTTTTTACAACATATGTGTCTCTATAATTGACCCCCCCATGAGAATCATTGCTGCATTCATGCACATGATAATGAGTCCAATGACTGTAGCTGCAGCCACAACTATAGCGGTTAGTTAACACTGTTTTATCCCCCACCTTTTCTCCCTCTCCGTCTCTGAAATGTATGACCTAATTGAAAGCAGAGCAGTGATTTTACGATGGCTCTCAGTGTTTCTCGTGTTCTGCCTCTATAGAGGCCAGCTGCTTTGGATTTCGATTTCCTTCTCCCTCACCCTGTTTCTCTCAGTTTCTCCTTCCCTTTCTCCACCCTCATGACAGGGGCTGATTGGAGGGTCTCTCCACAGTTGGCTTGGGCAACTTTGGGGCTTGTGGTATTTGTCTATTTTTATTGTTCTTTGTGTGTGTGCGCACTTGAGTGGATATTAGAGTGTGATTCTAACAGCAGGTTTTTTTTCCAACACAAAATCCTAAAGGAGGCGGCTGGTTCATGTCCAGTTACAACATTAATTCCTTCTCAGTCTTAATGAGCGTTCTCCTGTTTCTGTTCATCTTGTTCTTGTGCCTCATTTTAGTCTCCTTTTTAGTTTTACAATCTCTTGCACAAGTCTGTTTATTCTGTTTAAAGCAGTTTTGAGCTTATTAATCTTGAAATATAAGGCAAAAAAAACAAACTGTGTCTTTGTTGCAGGGCTAAACTCTGAGTGGGAGTTGTGCAGGAAATCATGCACAGTTTCCAGTTGTCTCAAGAGTGTATGAAAACCTGTGGATGTGGAATTTATTCAGAGTGTGTGTGTCTGTGTGTGTGCATTTGTGTTTGAGTGTTAAAGGAGACAAGAGAGAGAGGCATTGTGTCAGTGTTTGTTTGTGCCTGTGTGTGTCCGTGTTTTGCGTAGATATTGCATTGGTGAATGTGTCTATCGCATATGTGTGTATGGTTTATTTAACAGTTCACTGACCCATTGTGTGTGTGCAAGTGTGTTTGATATGATGAGTCCCTGCTGTGATCTGGACCAAACAAGGATGTGGTAAAGTAGTTGTGGTACACTGTCTTCTCTATGGACACTGTGCTTTACACACACTGACCCTTTTCTCAACACATGGACTGTAGCCTCAGGGACATAAACAATGACTCCAGCCGACACTGTCAAAGTAATATGACAAACGTTGCTCGCCATCTACTAGCACAACACCATCAACTTTGCTTCCACTTGACAAACACCTAAAATATTCCAAATGGCTCAGATACATCCATTTAGATCTTCCCTTGGCACAAGCTTATATGGCTTTATTTGTAGAGTGCAAAAGAAAACCAAAACACATCCTCCTGTACAGGCTCATCTCCAGAGTGTTGTGTGGTGTGATGACCCAGTTCCCTGAAATTAGTCATTGTATTGTGTATTGTGAATGGTTTGTAAATGTTGCTTTAAAGGCAGCATTGTGTGGTTATTTTACTGGAAATCAAGCCTAACTAAAACATTTACTCAGTCATTCTAGTGTTTACAGCTGAGGGTTTTGATTTGTAATCCATTGCACCAATATAAATGGAAAGATAGACCTTGTATGTATGTTCGGAAACCCAAATCTCCCTTCATTAGTGCTTCTCTTAAGCTAACGCCATATTTCTCAGCTTGCCTCTGTTGGCAACAGTGGCACAACAGTCCAGATGTTATTGTGACATTGGTTCCCACGTGCTGGGAAGTCCATTGGAATGTGTAATACCAACTGTGCCTGTAAAGTTTATGACTTCAGAGCCTAAACTTGCTCTTCATGTAAGACCTCCATGAGAGGCAACATGTTGCAACGGCCTGACAGCAACTGACCACAATGTGAGTATAATCAGATTTACTCACAATTATAATTCCAAATGTCCAAATACGTTCTGGATTACTTTGCTGTTGTGCAAATAAAATGCATGTACGGTATACAGTATAAGTGAGAAAATTGCGATCATTTTACTTAAGACATTGCATCATTCAGAGCTTTCCCATCATATCAGTCCATATATATCAAGTGCATTAATTTGATATTGAAAAATATATATACCATATACACGTATCTTTATTTGCATCTTGTTTTTTTTTATTTGGGTTTAAGTGCTAACAAGTCTGCTGTGAGCACATCAGGGGCATCTTCAAATTCATTGCAAAGGCACTTATAATCTGAAAGCACTCAGCTGCAGACAAAGCATGACATGCAGCCAAAGGCCAAGGCCAGACCTTGTAAACAGCATGGAGCTGGAGAGGAATGGTCATGAGGAGGATGAGTGCTGTTTCTGTCCTGCCGAGTCCTGGCTTCAGTATCACGGAGAGATTTTTTTTTACATTCCGACAAACATCTGTAACAGGAAATTATCTCTATGTTCAAATTCCCAAATGAGTAAGAAGGGTTAAGGTTAGACCTCCTGGGTAGTACACCTGGTACTCTGATTATAATTTAGTATAAAACTATTTTATTACATACAATAGTTGTTAGCCTGACTGCAGAAGAAATTAAAAAATGGCTGTATTTTGTCATTTGGAGTTTTCAGAGTGAGAATGGCAGCCTGTTTATAGTTAGAAGACATTGTAACTAGATCATTTGTAGGACAGCATCCAAACAAAACGTTGCCATGCCATTGTCTTTGAGATTGCCTGTTGATTGCATCAAGACAACCCTGCCAATGTGTATAGAATGGGGTGCTGCAGGCCAGCCGAAGTCAGATTTTCCAACCTGCATGCTGTCACAATGGGTGATGCGAAGCTGACAGTGAGGTTGAGGTCATGCTGTTGAGGGGCCAGACTGAAGCACAGCCACCCTTACTTAGCATTGGCTTGCTGGTGCTGATGCAAAGTGCTGACGTCTGTTAGGACAGCACCAGATGCTGCTGATTAAAGATCTTATTATTCACACATGGGCTGGAACAAAATAAGGTAATACCAAGGATATACCAAGGACCCTCCTCTCACTCTCCTCTTACCATCAACCTGAAACCTAAAAATCAATGTTGATGTGATTATGAAAACAATCTGCACTCTTGCAGTGGAATTAGGAATGAACTCAACAGATCTAATTTCACTTTCAACACAGAGCATTTCTCAAACATTCAAGAGAGCTGCCATTAGTTACATGCTTTGAATTAGGGCTTACTTCTTTCTGTCATATCAAATATTAATTCATGCATGGAAGCATTATTAAATTCCTCATTACTCAAATTACAGTACAATGTTGAGGATATAAATGGTATAATTTTGTTTGCTAAAATACCCACTTCCAGGCTGATAATGACTGTCACAAGTAGATGCAAGTTGTGGGATGAGGTTTCTTTTTTTTTGATGATGGAGCTTCATATTGGTAATGAAATGTTCTGACAAGCTAACTAATCAGTGTACATTTGTGTTTCTTTTGGCAGAATGGATGACAGATTATGGTTAAACCACTTTCATGACATCAGCAGTATGTTTGTGACATGCTTTCAGGGGAAAAATGGGGCCTTTTCCCCAATGCTCCTACAGTGCTCTAAATAAAGTTGCCAACATGAAGTAACTGGAGCGACTCCTCCCAACAATATTGCCCTCAGGCTAGTGCTTTTTCATGGCTGACTGTTTATAATCATCTCTCTTATGAGAATCAGATGAGTAATTTAACACAGCTGGAACGGAAGTAAAAGTCAATTACACAACCACATATTGTGCCAAAATTTTGTGTAGGAGTGTGCTGTATGATGAAGTTGATTATATTAACACAGCAAGGATGGACACACTCTGCTGTCAGAGCTCACTACCCATTACTGTCCTGCTGAATGCAAGATGTTCTCTTAAAATGTCCCTCTGCACTGAATGAAAAAAACACTCTGCACTCTTAAACTTGTATTTATCTTCATGTATATATTCTGAACGAGAAGGTTAAACAAATGTTCTCCTCACACGTGCAAACATTTTTTCACTTTGCTTTGTTCTTTATAGGCCAGACCCAAAGGTGAAGGACTTACACCCTACCAAGGGAAGAAGAGATGCTTTGGCGAGTACAAGTGTCCAAAATGTAAGAGGAAGTGGATGAGTGGAAACTCCTGGGCCAACATGGGACAAGAATGTATCAAATGCCACATCAACGTCTATCCACACAAACAGGTACTGTAATAAACATTATGACACTTATGTTTGTAGTTAATCTTTATGTAGAAATATTACTCATTGACTCATGGCCAGAATATTTTTTGCGTGGCTGTGTATAGTCTTGATTTTCCAGATGTCCTCATTAAAATACAAAAATTACCCCTAACAATTGCTTTTGCTTCTTTGACAATAAACCAATACTGAATAAACTAATTACATTTCCTGATTGATAAAAATTTAGGGTTATTTACCTCAAACCTAAAAAACAAAAAATTCTGTACTAATGGCTCACAGACACAGACTAACTTTGGGGTGAGTGAGACTTACAGCGGCAGATATCCCTCTGACATTTAATAATATGAAAAAGTGAAATCAAATTAACTAAGATGCTGTGGAATGTTTTTCCGAACAGCAAACACTCAGTGGGAATTAATGTGCTGGTGAGCTGTCTGCTTGGCTTAACCTTGAAAATGTTCCTCACAGACTGTAACTAAAAAGACGGATTGCCTAAGAAAGAATCCACCCTGTTTTCTTCAGCAAGAGATATATTTATCCTCAGCACTTCATCTTTTAATATTTATACTTTTCAACATTCTTCCAATTCCATTTCCTGAAATAAAATTAGGATTACTGTTTGAGACACCACTTCTCTGAATACCACGGCTAACCATGCTCCACACTGTTAACACTTACCCTGAAATGAAGCAGGAATGGGACACCCTTAGACAAATTTACATTAAATATCTGGAAAGTAGTCGCAACATTTCCTAACAATAGAAAGTTAATATACGTTTAAGATCTTCAATTTTTTCATTCACATCTTCAACAGTGTGAGATCTTAACAAATATTGTACTTCTTAAAAGACACAGGTAGAAGACTGCAATTATGCTTCCAGCATTTCTCACTAAAAACCATTGTATTCCATGGACTTTACTGGTGAGAAAATCACCAGCAAATCAAAGCTAATATATTATATGTTAACTTTCTATTGTTTGAGAATGTTAACAATAATCTATCAGAGTTTGGTTTGGGCCTGACTCAGAACAGGACAAACACAGACTACAAGACTCAAGAATCAGGCAGAAAACATTATCAGAGACCCTGCATGCGTATTTATTTACTATGTTTATTACTCCATCTACCCTATCCATATTCTGTATATTTGCTTCCGTACATTGTTTGTATTTTGTGGTATTAAATTGTTGTTTTTCTTTTCTTCCTTACTTATTATGTGAGTCACTAGAGAGACCATCAGCTGAAGACATGACCAATAAATCTAATATTTCCCCCATCAGTGTTTGAAATGGTCCTCGATGTCCTAGAGTATCAAAGAACTCAGCCTCACAGCAAAGCTCCCTCCCTGAGTACTCCCATAAATGAACTGAAAATATATTTTCCAATCCCATCCACATGTATAAAATATTTGTCCTTAGACAGGAAATAAAGTATATTTCTCTAATACCCAGTGCATGTAGTTCAAGCCATTCACATAATTTCTATTGGGATTGATGGCAACATGTCACTTATTATGAGGTGTTAAATTGATTTACTTTCTGAAATCTCTTGATGGTATGAACAACTTGAATAAAATATGTGAACTATTACTGCCCCTTTAGGGAACAAGCTAATGAACATGCTAACTGATAGCCAAAGCTATTTTTTTCTTGGCTTCATGCGTAAGTTTTTATTGAATGAAACATACAATCCTGAGAACAAATTAAATTGGGGAAATAAACAACAGAGCAGAAAACAGAAATAAAGTCTTAGGGCTATGATTGACTAGAGCTTATTCAGTCATATTGTTTATAGCTTTCTAGCATGTTAATCACTAGCCTGCCAATAGCAGTATACATATTAGCCTGAGGGAAGTCACTATGTATAGCAGAGTATTTTGCAAAGACAAGCAAATGACTTTTGCAGTGAAACTAAATCTATTTTTTTAATTAGTACATTACCAAACTGGAAATTAAAGGGTCTGTGCTAAGCACACACACCAAATAAAGATGTACGTTATTGTTTGCTTCAGAAATGGAAACGGGAAGATCAGGCTACAGGTTAAGCAGATTTAGTTGAGACTTGAGATTTAGTTTGTTACTAAAGGACACTCAACAGGGGGGATTCCTGCAGAAAAGGGACCTGAACTTAGGTCCCTGAAACCACTGATGGGACCCCATAATTATTCATCAGATTTTCCAGCATTTCTCAAGGACCTAATGTCTTTGACGCATCGACAGTAAAGTCTCAACACCTCCTGGCAGACTCATTAATGGATGACTGAAATATCGCCATGTAGTGACCCATGGTTTCCTTTAGTTACCATTAGGAATAAATAGTGGTTCTGTAATAATCTCCAAGAAGAAAAATACAATAGATGAGAAATAAAAATTTTCCAAACAGATTGTTAAAATAACCTCCAACGTGCTGGCCCAGATTGATTCCCTTTGTCCCAGATAGTCATTCCAAGAAAGCCATTGCTGTAGAAGTCTGCTGAAATTTCCATACAGGTCATCATGAGCATCATCAACTATATTTTCAAAGTGCACTGCAAGTTTCCATAGCAGAAAGTACAATGCCATATCTCTGCAGATAGTTATGCTTGGTACACATCTGTTGTAGAATAGCAAAGTAAAAGAAAGTTGCCAAGATGCCAAAGAAATTAGCTGTATAACTGAGTTGAATGTGGTGCCAAATGAACTGCTTACAAAACTCAGAGGTTTATACTGTGTATGCTGCTTTCCTCAATGTCTAATATAAGTCACTACTGGTTCTCTGTATCCTCAGCGCCCTTTAGAGAAGCCGGATGGCCTGGATGTGTCTGACCAGAGTAAGGAGCACCCGCAACACCTGTGTGAGAAATGTAAAGTCCTGGGCTACTACTGCCGCCGTGTGCAATAATCACCTTTATTCAGAGTCAGAGAGCTTGTGTCCCAAGTCCTATCACTCTTCTTCCACCCCATCCATTGCCCTTGCCAAATTCACATCCAGGTTACCCTGAACGCTGCCCTGCACACAACCCAGTTCTCTGTCTGTCAGAAGACTCAAATATAGACAGTAGCCCTTATTCCTACCTTCACTCTGATGCCTTCCTTCTTTACCACAGCAATTAACCCTCCTGTTTGTCTTCTCAAACCACCAGTGGTACACAGATTTTAGTCATTATGCTTCATTTCACGTATTGAATACTACTTCCAGGAATGAGAGCAACAAGCTAATTTAGCGTCAATCCCTATCTCACGAAGTGCTCTTCAACAAAAGCAAAAACTTACCAAATTCAGTGAATTATTTATGCCTTGCCTGTCAGAAACCACAGGACCCTATTGATCCAACAACAACAGCAGTTAATCGTTGCATTGATGAGAAGCATCAGAGATGTAATTCACTGATGTCACTGACAGTATTGGACTCAATAGATTACCTCACCTTGGGGTTTGTTGGCTTCCTGCCTTCCATTTCCCTGCCAAGTGAAGCATGTGGCAATGTGATGAACGTTTAACCCGGGCCTTTCACAATGATTTAATGTATACAAGGCCTTTGACGTCTTTCCATAATAGGGCAAACAGCACATCTTATTAACTGTGAATTAACTAAGGGATAATGTGCCATACATCCCTAGCTTACATTTGGCATATTTATTTTCTTGTTGTCTAGTGTGCAATTATAATTTTAACTGGGACATAAAAATGTTTTTTGTATGTTTGTATATTACATTATTGTGTAACGGCTTCCATGTGTTTTTAGAAACTACTGTAGATTCAGTTGCGTATAGTAGCTCATCTAGGTTTAGTGCGTTGCTAACGATAACATTTTATTTACCCTCCCTTGAGTATTTTTGTTGCCCAAGAATTCTCAGTATTAGTGCTAGATGGGTGCAGATGTCATTTAGAGGTTTGAAGTTTTGTTAATTTTCAAATCGCAGTGTCAACAGAGAAGTAGCTGTATGAAAACAATATTAGTTTCCGTAACAGCAACATAGCTGTCCACGCAGTTTCTTGCCAGTGTGAAATATTCACATTTTCAAAGCAATGGAAAAAATGAACTGCTTGTCACTACTTTATTAGCATTATGAAATATGATTTTAGATGTTAAACTGGTCACATGTAAAATCTGATTAGATTTTAACCACAAATTAGTAAAGTACAAACAAGTTTGTTTAAAAAAGAATCAGAACGATATTTCTGATCTGACTGATGCTTGGCCTTAGTGGATTCAGTGAAATTAAATGAATTTTTTCGTACCCTTCAAAATATGTCCAATAGCTGATTGCAGTGTAAAGAGTGTCCAATTGGAAGTGAGGCTTTGGAGTATTGCATTGATTTTGAGGTTGACTGAGAAACATGATAAGATTTAATATAGAAGGGCTGATTTTTGAGATGCTGAAGATTCAAAGCTATATTGAACGTGGTGATGAATTAAGTTTACACTTACATTCATTTTTATGGGGCCTACCATTATAAACCAGTGTCTTTAAAGAAAGAGAAATAAACATCCTGTTTACATATATCACAGTGCATATTTTAAAGCACTGCAGAGGAAATTAATGTAGTTTGGAATTATAGAAACTTGCCTTCAAGGAACCTTTTTATAGGAATTGTGAACTATTTTAATGTACTGTATTTTTAGACTTACAAAAGATTGACTATATTTTATACTGCAACATACTGTATGTGCCTTAAATGATTTAAAATATTATGCAGTATTAAGACTACAAGGCCATTTGAAATTAGGAAAAGACATGTGGGGATAGGCTCAGAGTTGGAGCAGAATATGTGCATGTGGTGACTGTGATGTATAGTAAGTTTAATGCAGGTTGACAAAGGACAAAAGTTTTCTATTTTATCAGTTTGAAATGGCATGGTGGGAGTTTGATTCAATACAGTTTGAACTAAGTTGGAGGTACAGGCTAACCCAGCATTTCTAGCTGACAATAACAATCCTCCTGTGGTCTGTTGTCATGGAATATCAACAAAGATGTTATTTCTTATCCGATCATCACTACAGAACATAGTTACAGATGAAACTGTGGACCTCACTCTTGTTTTTTTTTGTCTATTGTAGTTCTGTTTATTCAAGGAACCATTGGTTTTGTCAAAAAAATATACATGGTCACTTGCTTTAGTGGGAGAGTTTGCAGTGGCTGGTAGTGGTACCTTACAGGTTTGGGAAATGACCGTTAAGCAAAATTCCATATAAACTTAAAGGGGCACTCCAGCGATTTAGTGTTGAAGTTCCACAAAGTCACAAGGCTGACAAGAGACACTAACAAACAGTCTAACTCAGTTATACTTAGGTTAAGAAATCCTTTGTGCCTAGTATGGGTCAAGCTCCAAACATGAGGGATCCTACATTTCCCATAGTGCAATGTGCCAAGCACCCTGATGACATCACTTTTTCTTATTTGGAAAAGAGAGCCACAGAAGACATTATGAATCCGTTTTCTGTCCAAGCAGTACTGGCCATTATGAGTGAGCTGAACGTCATGAGGAAAATCTGGAGTGCCCCTTTAAAAAAATGAACTGGAGTTGTGCGTCTATATTCCCACAAGTTAAAAACCTAATCTGAATGAAAGACTCTCCTTTCAGCCTGCCACTGTTGGGAACAATCAATTTTTCTGACTGTTAATGTCTTTAACAGCTTTCCTTTGCTCTGTGTGATGACATTAATCTAACAAGTCTTTGCATATGAACCTTACTGTCAGGTGGCTGTAGTAAGAGGAACAGATACCAATGATGCCTTATAAGTAACAATGTTATCGTGATTCACAGAGTTCTGGCAGAAAAGGTAGTGAGAAATCCTGAGTTTGATTAAGCCCAGATACATGTTATGAGGAGGCAAATCAAGAGCCAATGGAAGCAGTTGATACAATGCATTTGGGAAAAAAACTAAACAAAACAAAACAAATCTCTGCTTTCAGACTTTTCTTGAATTATGTATACTTGACTTTTCTAATACCTTTACATTTCAAATTTATTTTCTATGAATGAGATGTGTATTTTGGAACTCTTATTAGATGTTAAAATTTTTAAAGAAATCTGCAAAAACTCAAGAGTTATTTCCCTGACAAAGATAGACTGTTTATGTATATATTTGATGGCCATCATTTTCAAGGATAGTAGCTCTTTTGAAGTGTTATGCAATATTGAAGCTTTTTTTGTGTGAAGAAGGGCCTATTGCTGAGAAATAAACAAAGCTGGGAGTTCTTTCTTTATGTTTTACAATAATCTGAGGGGTTATCCTGCAGAAATATTTATGGAAAGATTTTTTTACACTTTTTTGTATAGAATATGCAACAAAGTTACATTATGAAGGAAATATTGATGTCTACATAGAATATTATTAAAAAAGCTGGTACATAATTAATACCCTTTCTCAATTATAAGCCATTGTATTTTGGTGTTTTGTTTATTGATGTTATCAATGTTGAATAACCCATAATGTTATTCAGTTGCTATTTGTTACTAATTATGAGCTGCCATTTACATCTATACAGTTGCATGTATTCATTTTGTAAACAGTAACAGCAATATTATCAAGATATATTGTGTTAACATGCAGAAATCTTTCTTTTTTTAATTAGTGACGGATACTCACCACTGTATAAGCACGTTAAACTGTGAGATGTAGTTTGCTTAAAGCAGCAATGACAAGAAACTATTATAAAATGTTACAGTGTTATTAGTAGCTTAGGGAGTATATACTTTTTCAAGAAAGTGTGTGTGACAAAGAACTATTTTAGAGTTTGCATGTGCATGTGTTTGGTTTTGAATGAAATATAATTTTGTGCAATGTATACATATTTAAATACTTTACAGTAGTTTGCTACAGTACATATTGTTTTTAACATTATCAGCAATTTCTGATTGTTATTAGTCTTGAAATATTTCCCTTACAGCTAGTGTAGCCTCTAATAGTAGTACATATTTACTGAATGTAATGTGTTAACACGTGGTCAATTTGGAAAGTTATGTTTGTATTCTTTACTGTCTGTATCACTTGAGATGTTTGTAATGCAATATTGCAATAATGTAATATTTGAATTGGACAGAACACAGGCGTGAGGTTGGGAAGACAACGATTTTGGGAAACAAGGACAGTCATGGTTTCGAAAGTAGACCACAAGTCTGTTTTTCATGTCCATGAAATGGCATTCCAAAATGTGCCTTATTTGTTAGTTGGGAAAACATTTTAGTGCTTTAGAGCTCTTGAGAGTTTGATGAATAAAAGTCATATTGAATTAGGCCTTCTTGGATTATGTGGTTTTATTTGTTTGAGTCCACTGCTGAATTGTTGTTACCAGTAACTGGGAGGTGTTCACTCTGGAGTTTGATTTCAGCCAAAAGCAACACTTTTTCTGAGCTCTCTTGTCCATATAGTATCACAGAGATTCTACTTGTCCTTGAGTGCAAGCCGAAGTCTTACACAAGCGTATAGATTATGATAAAGAGGTTTCGTGGTTGTGTAATGCAGAAGACTTGTAAAATCCCCTTTTCACTTTCTGTGAACGTGCTGAAAAATAACAGACATCAAGATGACAAGACTTGACTTCAACACTTTTGAGTCAAACTGTGAACAGGAAAACCAAAACACACAAAAAGGACACTAGTTGACATGGGTGCTGTGTGATAAATGTAGACATTTACAGCAGAAGAACCAGCTTGTACCAGTTGTAAAGATGTCATTGTTTTGCATGTGTATTAAACATTGGCCACAGCACTGCCGTATTTCAAGCCAAGTTTCCATGCGCAATATTGGACATGCATTCCAAATAACTAAAACTACACCAGAGGGTGGAGACCCAAATTATATCAAGTTTGTTACAACATCTCCAGCTCAAACAGAGTGAGAGCTGAAAAGTTTCTATAGCAACAATGTAATCTGAGAATTCAAACAAACGGTGGAAGGTCAGCACGCATATGGTTTCATTTAGGGGCAAGAGCAGCTTTTTCACATTGCTTCATTATTTACTTTCATAAAGTATTAGCTAGATAAGCAGCACCACCCAGTCACTGGCTCTCAGACATGTCCTGGCCTTCTTTTGTCTCTCTTCAGAGACTCTGCATTTCAAATAAGGAGGCAGTGAAGGACGAGCAGCCCATTTACAAGCTAAAGACATTTTCAGCTTTCTTCATCGTTTCAGCAGATGAAATCATCTGCGTTAACAGAGTCCAAGGAGCTTACGGTTCGATCATCTGTCAACTGCATTCATGTGATATTTCAGCTCCACTGTAGGTGGATATCACTTGATGCAACATCCTGCTTTGATGGACAGGAAGTTGGTCCTGCTGGAGAGCCGTGTCTAAAAAAAGCTGCTGGATCATTTCCAGGAAGCTTTAAAAACAGCAGGGCTGGTGTCCTGTACTAAGACCAGAGCTAGTAAAATCTGAAAATGGTCATTTATTTGGCAGTAAATGAAGAGTAATTGCACATCAAGGTTATTTTACATAGTGGGTGATTTGGTACACAAAGCAGGTGGGCCAGGTTAAAAGTTAGAAAAGCATCTGCAACTACTAAGATTAAAAGTATCAAGGTTAAATCTTTAAATATAGTCTTTCCATTATTAGCATTGTATATTTATTTTAAGTAAAAACCCTATATACATATTTTATACCTGATTTTGAGTGTGAAAAAATGAATCTGAATTAATCAACAGTTTTTTCCATTTAGTGAAAATAAGAATAATCTGTGATAGTTCCTTCTTGAATACAGAAGGACAGATAAAGTAAATACCAAATGGCTGAATACTGAGTCATCCATGAGAAGTCCATGTCTGATCTTACGTCTTACTTGATCTCCCCACAGTCAGTGATGACAATTTTCTTGATCACACCACCATCATGTAAACCAAAGGATTCCATCTTGGTGACCACGTCCATACCTTCCTTCACCTGCCCAAACACCACATGTTTATTGTCAAGCCTGTTAAAAGACAGACAAAAAGTAACTTCAGCAGCTGGTAAGTGATTCGAATCCAGTGAGCCTGTAAGATGATTAATAATAAAAAATAAGTATTTACCATTCAGTTTTAGTTGTGCAGATGAAGAACTGGGAGCCATTGGTGTTTGGCCCTGAATTTGCCATTGAAAGTGTCCCTGCAGAGACAGAAAAGCCAACAGGTAAACTGATTAACTGTGGTGCAGTCAACAAGGTCTTGACCTGCTTTTATCAACAACACAGTAATGATTAAGCCTGACTGGAGCAGAAGAGAATCATATGACAAGTCAACAACTCTCTTTAAAGGTCTGTCTCTCTATTCAGCATCTGACGTAAATTGTGACTATGGAATATCTTAAAATGAAACAGAATAATTAGCATACGGACTGAGTTTTTTTCCAGAAAGTAGTTATTTTGATTAGTACATGGTGACTCACTAAGAAGTAGGTCATTAACCTGGGGATTGCAAAATCCAAATAGCCAGTAGTTTCAGTGCTGCACAAGATTAGGCACTGTCATCTAGTGGTGAGATGACTGTATTAAAACACACAATGAAGCTAAAAAGTGACATATTTGTCAAAACATACACAAGAGCTGCAACAGCTCAATGGTCAGATTAAGTTTAAAAAAAAAAAGTGTTGATTTGTTTTCTATCTTCTCACTGATTAGTTAACTGTTTCAGCATCAAACAGGAGCATCCCAAACACTGAAACAGACAACTGTTTTTTAACCTAGACATCTGAACACAAAGTTGTTTAAAATTATGAATTATGATACCTGGACCAGTGTGCTTTAATTTAAAATTTTCATCTTTGAACGTTTTTCCATATATGGATTTGCCTCCTGTGCCATTGTGTTTGGTGAAATCTCCCCCCTGTAACAGACACACAATTCATCAATAGAGAACATGGGAAGCATTTTGCAACTTATGGACACTGTCTTCACTGTAAATCTTACCTGACACATGAACTCGGGTATGATCCTGTGAAACACACACCCCTTATATCCAAAGCCATGTTCCCCAGTGCACAGCGCTCTGAAGTTTTCTGTTAAAATATGCACATTTTTATCAGTATGACCACAAGTCAAAGACTTTAAGGGATCTTTCAATAATGTTTTGATGTTCAGACGTTACGGTTTAACATGCCTGCAGTCTTTGGCACGACATCTGCATTCAACTGCAAGATAAAATCACATCCAAATTCACAGATGAATGTTTGCACAAAGCCATGCACTGCCTTTGCACGTATTTGACTGTAACATGCTGCAGGTGAGACCAAGGTCTTGAGGGGGGGAGGCTAACATTATTTAGCTATCCAACTACCTCAATGATTATTCTTCCGAGAGGCTCAGTGTCGGCCTCGATGTCCAGAAACACCACTGGGTTCTTGACCGGACCGGAGGAAAACAGCCTCACTGCGGCGACGCCCAGCGAGCTGTATTTCATGCGTTTTTGAAGCTGTAACATCGCTGCTCGGCTGACAGGCTGCAGAGGAGCTGCAGGCCGTGGGACTGCTGCATGGCATGCTGCGCGCCCGTGACGTCACACCGCCAGACCTGCGCTAACAGCGCCGCCACGTGGCAGGTTTGTATCTGCACGTTTCTGATCCAGTTTCTCAATTTTTTAAATGTTCAGTTCTGTATTAAATTCAACTCAGAGGCTGAGAGCTAACTTCTTGCCCTATCTTTAACAACAATGTCCTTTTATCAGTATTATGTAATAATAATTTATGAATTAACTAATAACTAAAATAGTGAAATAAACCTTTTTAAAAGCAGACATTTTGTCTTGTCATAGCAGGAAAATATATGGTAATAATATTAAGGCTGCCAGCATGCATGTGTCTTATTAAGTGTTTTTCAGTTCTATTCCAGCTTGAAAAATAACAGTAATAATGTGTAAAGAATGTGTTTTAAAAATAACTGTAATTACAAATTCTATTAATATAAAGTTTAATATACAATATATTCTTATGTACGTTAAAACACAGAGCCCATCAATTGTGTTTCATCTGAATACATATTTATTAGATAAATATTAGGCTGTCACGTCATCTAACTACATACAGATTTGCAAGACTAAAAATCACAATGTTTCTCTGACCAGTTTTGAATATGAAATGATTGTACATAGAATGTACAAAACCAAAGAGACAACTGCCACCTGTTGTGCCAATCACTTCAGATTGTACCTTTATAGCATATTATGCCAAATTGCATAAAAATTATAAATTTGACAAAATGTTTTTTTTACAAACTGTAAATGTGGAAACGACCCTTAAGAGCCACTCAAAGCTCAATGTCTCTAAGTCCCAATTATACCTCAACAGGTTTTAATAATTTTGTAGCACCTTTATAAAGTACACAGGTAATAGAGAAATACACAGAAGTTTAATATTACACAAAGGAAAATGTCTTTTTTTCTTGGAAACCTCACGTGGAGGGGTACATAAAGTATCTTACATAAATCAACAGGCGTGGTTAGAGAGGTCTGCACAGACGCAATCAAACACATTTTCCCAATTCAATGTCTGACAGGAGGATGCAAGCTTTACAAATTCTAAATACACTATGCACACTCCCCCTGGAGAAAATGAATACATTTCTGTTAATGTGTCTCTATTCATCATTTACATTATTTACATGTATCCCCTTCATCCACAACCCCATTCCCACCCTCTGCCACAACCTCCCCTTTTAATGCAAATAGAATAAGGGTCTCCCCCAAATTTCATTTTACAATATTAATTGCATTCTCTTTCAAATCAGTCAGTTCAATTTCCAATGTCTGCAACCAGACAGTACAATTTGTGTCAATCAAATTACTAGACATGATTTTGTGAAAGGTTACAGTTACACACTGTGTAGGGAAATAAAACATCCCAATGCGGCAGTGCATTGTCTTTAACAAACATACAAACACAAACAACATCTGATCCTTCAACTGTGTTATATGCAGGTCATTTGATCTCTGAAGACCAATAAAGCCACATTTGGTTTTTCAATCAGATTAAAAATTTCAAATTGGGGAACTTTTATCTGTCAACATACAGTATAGCTTCAGTTATTTGAATGTACTGCATAAAACTGTGTAAACCAAATTTAAAACCACTGGACAAAAACAATAACTTAAAATGGAAACAATATAAAATGAGATGAAAATACATAAATGATGTTTACATATTTTTGCTCAGTATGGTTATCAAAAGCTCATTACTAGGCCTCAAAACAACCATAGGACATTTTGCACATTTTTACTTTAAATAAAGTCACTTGTTCCAATAATATTCAAACAAATAATGTTTAGAGTAATTTGGACCTTTAAGCTGCTTTCACTATCTTTCAGACAGAAAAATAACAGCTCATTTAAAGCTGATTGATTTTATATAATCAAAAATCAAACTCATAGACGGCCGGTGACAGTGCATTTGAATCAATCTGTTACAATATTGGATTGGTTACAAGGGATTCTGTGTGTGTTAATGAGTGTGTGTGTGTGTAGTCAAACATACAGTACCATGTAGTTGCCAGTAATAGATAGGTACAGTACTGTACAGTCACAAAGTATTCACAAAGGGTATATACAACAGCTCTGGAAACACTGTTGGACCATGCAGGATGATTTTCCAAGAAGACTAAGTAAGTTTGACAGTAACAAAATGAAAAAGTACAGTCACACAGACATTAAAAATACAGTGATGTAAAAACTTCTGTAGACATCTGTAGGATGGTGAATTCCTGTTCTTACACCAGCATAATATCCAGGGCTAAACCCTTATAAAAAGCATAGGACAACTTTGGTGATGTGTATCCGATTACTGTCAATGTGGTACAAAGATAAAACACATAGAAACGGACAACAATAAAAAAAACAATGACTCTGAAATAAAATAATAAATATAAACCAAGAAAGAAAATCATCTGATGAAGCACATTTAGGCTGGACAAAGACAAAAGGAGCAATTGGCACACATGCACGAAATTTGAACAGAATTTGATGAGGAAGAACAAAGTATTACAATAAATACAGAAAAACAACTGCAGACTGGTTGGAGAAGAACTGAGACATGAGCATTGTGTGACTTGTTCTTACCTCCACTGTCTCTACTGTCTCCAAATTTCTCTGTCTTCCACCAATGCTCGCAGCCAAACAAAAGAGGACACATCAACATACAGTACATACATATGTGTATATACACCCACACACTCACACACAATGCATTGCACAACGCGTGCTCGTTTCCTTTGCTAACACTGCAGGAGATTTTAGTTTGTCCTTCAGTGCGCCGATTCTCATAACTTCCAGTTAAACTGTCTCATACCCACATACAACAGAAAGTCTGGGGAAGCGGGTTTAAACCTCATGTGCCAAAGTTTTGGAAGAACACATTTCAAATAGGATAAAAACTATTACAAGACAATGTTTCCTCAGATTCTTATCTTTTTTCACAAAAGGAAAAAAAACAAACAAAGCCACAACACTTTTCATAGAGCCCACAAAGGCTCCTGTCTCCTCTGTGTTGATACATGATTAGCTGCACAGTTTTCAGTTGAAAAGTCACAAATATTATATATGTGTGTGTATATATATATATATATGTAGATATATATATATATCTATATATATACATATAGATTTTTTTTATAAGAGGCAAAAAGGGAGTGTGGGGAATGAGTGGCGTTCTGGCTTTCTCCCTTGGAGTTCCCATACAAACGCCTCTTTTCAGTTGGGCTCCTACGCCACATTATCTGTTTGCATGTGCGTGAGTGAGCACAGGCAGCTGATTGAAGTGTCGACAGTAAGTTGGTGAAGTGTCTGCGGACGGACAGTCAAACACATCCTGACTCCTGTAGGCACAGGAAGGTTTGCAGGGGATGCGAAGAACTAGTTGTTCTCAAAGAGGGAGAGGAGGTCGTCATTGCTGTTGGCAGGGAGGTCGGGAGGGTCCAGGTATGACAGTAACTCATCTGGGTTGGCCAGTTCTGGAAGCAGCTGTTGATAAAATGCAGTAAGAGGAAATGAGTGACAAGGCTAAGTAACCTGAAAACATGTTTATCTTTCTGATAATTCGCTGGGTGATTTTGAATCATGCTGAAGTGCCTTTTGAACCTAGAGTTCACATAAACACTGCCACCAATTTGAGAGTCCTAAACAAACAGAGCACACAGCAAAGAGATGAGAGCAGTTGCAGCGGACAATGTTAGCTGTTAGCCTATGATGCACAAAGCAGACACACTTACATCCAGGGAGGGTTCAGGCATATCCTGGGCTCCCTGACCCATCTGCCCATCTGAGGAAGGATTAAAATTCAGATCGCTGTGGGGGTGACTGTTGTGCCCAGGCTGCGGAGGTTGCGACTGGCGAGGCGGCTGCGATGATTGGCCACTGTGATGCAAGGGCTGCCCTGACTGGCCACTGTGATGTAAGGGCGGCCCTGTTTGGCTGCCAGGGTGGGGAGACGCATGCAAGCTCTGCTGCATGGAGCTATGGGACTGATCGGGATGGGATATCTGCAGGTGCAGGAGGGAGACAGAAAGCGAGAGAGATGAAGAGTGAAAAATAAGGAGAAACATACAGCGAGAGAGACAAAGAATGAGCAATAGAGTGTTAAGAAGGGGGGGGAATGCGTGAGAAGAAAGAAAGAGAGGAAAAACTAAATGAGTTCCAGCATGAATAATATGGAACGGGCCTTCTAAATGGAAGCTGTGATCAGCAGACATGTACAGCTGCAATATTATACGGTGACATGAGCATGTGAGCACAATTGAGCACACATGCTAGCTAGAGGCTCAGGCTACACCTTGGTCAGATAACAAATCTGAGCCTCTTTTTTTCAGTACAGGTCGGGAGGGTCCAGGTATGACAGTAACTCATTGAAGAATTTCTTCTACAAATTAACGTACCTAATTATGCTACAGGACGAAATAATTTAGCAGTGGATAAATAACATAAGATTTAGGAGGCAGATAATGCTACTTTAAGTCAAATAGATTGTATATTTGTATACTACTCCCATAAACATATGTATATTTTTTATATTAATGGCACAGGAAAGAATGCAGCCCTGGAAGTTGATCCCACTTACTGCATCATTCATGCCGTGATTAAGGGGCTTGTCCTGGGAGAGGAGACCACCAGGTCCGTCTGGGGGATGAGAGAGCTGGGGGCCATGGATGAAGTCATTCACAGGGGGACCACCCACTCCTCCAACTCCACCACTGGAAGGATTCCCATGAGGAAAGTCAAAGTTCCCTTGGCTGTGGTAACTATTGCCTTGAAGGACATAAGAACAAACACTTTGTCAAAAGGCCAGCTGCCGTTTGGTCTTGCTGACTTGTTTGATGAATCCTTACTGTTGCAAAAAGTTATCTTTTCAAAGTGGTTACATAACAGGAAGCACACATTCCACGTTTTTACTGTTATAAAATGTTTATCAGAGCAATGAGCTTACAACATTTTAAAACAGGTTCCACATAGAACTCTCCTTGGGGCTGTTTCTTTGTTTAATGCACTAGAGACACACGAGTAGTTCTGCTGTAAAATGCAAAACAGCTCAATTTGCCAACAAATGAGTTGATTATCCAGTTATTTATCTACACAGTAGGATCTTTTTATTACCTGCTCCTGGGTAATCTCCCCCATTGCCACTAGAATGTTGACCTGGGTGCGGGGGGTATGGACTGGGACCTGCGCCAGGGCCAGGGCCAGGTACAGGTGCTGGGCCAGGGCCAGGGCCAGGCCCTAGCTGGGCAATCATCTCCATCACATTGGGCATGGTCATTTGACTGGGGCTCATGCTCTTGAAGCGTTTGGCCAGCGGTCCATCAGGATCCTCTTTGATGTGTAGCTCCGACTTAATAGGAACAGGTCGCCAACTACATGTAGGGTCTATAGTGACCTCCTCAAACTCTGAACTGTTGGAGGAAACAGCAGATGGTGTTGGTTCAATTTTGAACTTACTGGTGTATTTAGCACCTGAAAGAGAAGAAACTTACTTTTGGATGGCATTGAGAATTCCCCACATGTACTGGTCCACCTCCAGACCTTCTAGTAATGCTGTTTTACTGAAAGGAGAAAAAATAGTACATATAATCCTTTGGTGGCATTCTTCAACAGTAATCATATATTTATAGTCATAAACAAGAAAAAAGCCTTCACTTACTTGCACACAGGACACCTCCATGTCCCCCTCTCACAGTTGAGCTGCAAGTAGGACTCCAGATCAAAGCACTATGGAAAAAAACATCACAAATGTTGTAGAATAATCTCACAGCGACATGTGACAATTTTTATTAACAATAAACTTTAAACGTGAACAAACCTGCACATGTTTGCAGTCATGCCCTCGTGCAGGTAGCTGGATGCGTCGGAAGGTAATGGGACATTTCAGTGACACTTTAATGGCCGTCTGCTCCACACCGTCTTCCCCGTTAAGAGTGGTGCTGCCTGCCGAGGCTGCCACACTGCTGAAGTTCCTTTTAACTAAAAACGAAGAAAGTGTTTCAGATGGAAGGTGAACATTTACAGGTGTTTACTTCAAGGCATATTTCAAAGCCAAATGTAAAGAGGAACAGATTTGAGCTCATGTAATTAAGATGTACTTATGCACAATAATTACACCAAGAGACAAAATGAGCCTTACTCTTGGTGATGCAGTGTTCTGCAGGAAGGAGTCTCTTCTTTAGGAGCCCCTGGAGGACGGATCGCACAGATGGCCTGTGGACCAGCTGCAGCACAAACAGGTGGGACTGCAAAGCAAAACACCAAAACATAAAAATAAACTGAGTTAACAGAGACAGCTGAACCTTAAGTCTAATCAGCACAATGCATGAACTGTACTAAGTTCAATCATATGTGTAAAAATCATCCCAGTTGATGTTTTTGCTGAGATAATTACACTTCTGTACTGTTAGTAGTTACACATCAGCCTGATAGTGTTTACTCACACAACAGCAGGCGGTGACTGTAATCTGGATGGTGTTTCTCCCAGGTTGGCATACATGCTTCAAATGCAGGGGTTTATGGGAGGTTTTGTTGTCTCCCCTCTCGATGGTGAGTGGTGTAGCATTGACGCTGACTTGGACGGAGGCAGGCCAGTTGGTGTTCATCTGCCTGTCTTCATGGTGGTAGCACTTGAACTGTAGCTCAAGGTCTGACCTGCGAGAGCAACAAGTCAACACTACTTTCAATAGTTATACAAAAATAACAACATAAAGAGATTTTCTTAAAATCCAGTCGCAACAACAATTTCCCCAAGGGGATTGATTAAGTATGTTGTTATCTCTATGCATATTAAAGAGTTGATTCTACCTCCACATGAGGGTCTGGTGGACGGAGGGCCGAAGATGGAAGACATGGTTACTGACAGCCAAGTTATGCTCCAAGCGGAAGGGCTCCAGCACCACCCCATCCCTGACTGGGAATGTTAGCCGCAGCTCCTCATTGGGGTTAGCTGGGAGAGGAGGAAAACAGGGGACTTCAGCTTTTAATGTAACACTGGTAAAGTCATACAGCGCATCACAAGGGACACATAAACGTCTTGTGTCAGAATTGCCGGGGTACTTACTTGAAGTGGGTGGAAGTGCTGTCATATTTGGTTTCATGTCGGGTGGGAAGAGGGGCTTCACATCCTGGTTAGGTGACAAGTACGGAGGAATACTACTTCCTGGGGTCATAGGAGGTGTAGGGTTTCCAGGGACTGGGGAGTGGGGGTAGTTACCGGGCCTGGGGGGCTGTAAAAGGCAGGAGAGTGCAATCATGAAAACATCTGTACAACTCATTTCACATACATATCTGGGTCAAATTTAGCATGGTATAGTTAACAAATGGTACTTTTTCATTTGAAGCGAAGGCTTACCCCATTGCCTTGCCCGTAGGAGTATCCACCTCCAGAGAAGTTAGTGCTCTGACCATTGAAAGGCTCTTGCTGTAAAGGAAGTAAAAAGCAATCATAAGTTTGAAATAGTTCCCCATAGCACCAGGCATACAGCATATAGGTTATTCCAAAACATGCTATAAATATGACTACTAATATGGGTGTATCTCCCTTTTGCACAGTGTGTGCTGGGGTAAACTCTAATCCCCTTTCTGACTCCGAGAAGGAGTAAGTTATTGTGAAATGGACAAAAAGATTAATGGTGTGGCATAACAGACCTTATAATACTGGCCCATGGGCATCCCCGGTGGGTACTGTCCCTGGCCCTGCTGCCCTGGCATCCTCTGACCAGGATAGTTAGGAGAGGGCAGTAGCCTGGAGGTGTTCGATGTAGGGTACTGCCCTTGCTGTGGTGGGAACTGACTGTTTGGCCCATACTGCTGGCCACCATAACTTGACTGGAAGAAAGTTAACACAAAAAATGTTTAACACATATTTTAGGAGCAATATATATAAAAACCTGAGATTAATTGAAATATCAGATATTTCAACTCACTTCCCCAGGATATGGTCTCTTCATCCCTTGCATGGGCATGCCCTGTCGAGGTCCACTAGGATACCCTTGCTGAGGCATCCTTTGGCCGTGCGCTGCAAAAGGCCCCATACCTGGAGTTCGAGTCTGGTTCATCCCCATGGGAGGCCCACTCATATTAGGGTTGTTCATGGCTGATCCCATGCTGGCTGGGTTCATACCTCCAGGTGGGCCTCGTGGGCCTGGCTGGTTCATAAACTGGCTATTATAGGCCTGAGTGGGGCCCATTTGGAACGATGAACACATCTAGAGGCAAAACAGAAGGTTTCACTTTAAAACAATTATTCTGGTTTGCAAGCAGGTGGTTGGATAATAGGTTCCCATGCACTGTGTATTTATATATTACAAAGTATTCTGGATGAGTGGTTACAGCTGGAAACATGACAGCAGGTGTGTACTGTACCTGTCCGTACTGGTTCATATCTTTATTTTGGGTTTCCTGCAGAGCTGCCACTGTAGCTGTTGCTGTGGCCGTTGCTGTGGCAGCAGCGGCAGCAACAGCAGCTGCGGCAGCGGCAGCAGCTGGCTGAGTGAAGTCACCAGGAGGACGTGTGTGGGAGGTCATTCCCATACCTCCTGGAGGCGCATTAGGACCTCCAGAATAACTGTAAAAACACACATTGAATGTTTTTGTCATAATGGTAAATTTTAATGCTTGATTCTTGGAAAAGAGTCTTGTATCCAGTCTCTTACCTCCCGCTGTAACTCCCTGGACCACCAGGGTAGCCAGGCCTTCCGTACATGCCCTGCTGCATGTACGGCTGGTTGGAGGTTGCTTTGTTTGGAAACTGTTGCTGCTGGGCATTAAACTGAGGTGAGTTGAGCCCTGCTGTGCTGGCGGACATACCCGATCCCATAGGGTTACCCCCAGGATTCATTGGGTTATTGTTGTTCACCATTGGGTTACCCAGCACCTGTATTCAACAAAACATCATATAGGAAGACAAAATATCCATTGGGTTAGGACAGTGAACAAAAAACAAACCTTCTAGGTTAAGCACTGATTTATGAACACTTTTAATTAAACACTGGATTCTGACATACCTGACTCTGTGATGTATTGGTTACGCCCCATACTGTTGTAACCACAGACAATGACCCAGGGGGCTGGTTGGTGTTTTGTTGCCAGGGGACAGAGTCATAGGGAAAGGATCCATCACTGGAAAGTAGATCAAAACACAAACATGTGCCTGATGTCACTTTGAGTTTCAACTTGCCAAGAAAAGAGAGAAATGAGAGCCAACAGACTTATATGTTCATCCAAAAATGTGAATATTCTGGGAAATCTTTTTGCCAAAATGTTAGGCAATTGGAAATGTTGGCATTCAGTTTCAAAACATGTTTTCAGCCAGGATATCTGGTATTGGCTGCATAGTGAGATGAGTAAAAAGCTACAAATGAGCTGATAAGAAATGCTGCTGAATGCAAAATATGATTCAGTTATTTCTCTGAGTTGTTGAAAAGTCTCTGGATTATAGATGCAAATAAATGTGGCAGAAGAAGGGAGTCTGTTATATATAATAAACAATTTAAATCTTCATGGTAAGAGGCAAGTGGCCAGTGGAGTGGGAAGAAACTGCTGTTTTTGGATAGCGGCTTGTTTTCACTCTGAGGTTAGCTTTTGGAAAGGACGACGTGTTCAATATTTCCTCATTAAGGCACAACATTATTCCAAGGCCCTCAGCAGAGAGAAGTAGGACTCTTGCCGAACTCCAGGCTTTCTTCGATAGAGAGCAAGACAGAGGCATGAGCACACAATGTTCTCCAAAAAACATTACTTTACAGCTCTCTTCCCTGTTGGTTTGCCCCTAGACCCCAATTCACCTCAACTCTGCTTAGAGAAATTCTGGTTCTTCTCCAAAATTGTCTGTGTCTTGGAACGTGCTTTACATGAGACCTGAATTCAAGATAATGCCTTGATGAACCAAGCCACTGTTGCACTCTAAGTGAACCCCAGTTAACTTTAAATTACTTAACAATGAGAATGCATGATCTAAAACTTTTGAGAAAAAAAAAAATGACATGGGACATGACTTGTCATACTGTAAATTATTTACAATCTTTAAATACACCCATGATTTACTTTTTTCTTTTCTCCTCTATTGGTTACATTTCTCTTCTCTTCTCTACACTCTCATACAAATACTAATCTGTTTAGCTTTAGTGACTGTTGCTGTCTCAGTAGTTTCCAATGTTGTAGTTTGCTGCAGTCCAGTTTGTTTTTTTCAAATGAAAGTGACTCACATCAGCCAATTCACAGCTGAACTTCACAGATGTTCATGCACATGTACAGTTTGTTTTTTCTTCATTTCACTCTTTACATTGTGAATCCAGGACAAAGTTTCATTTCATTGCTGAAAAACAATATGCTTGAACTGAACTGATAGCATGTGGAACTGTCTCAGAGCCTCCCCACTGACCTGTGCGTGAGGCCGGGCTTCATGCTGCTCATGCTGGGTTGCATGGGGACTTTTCCCTGCGGTTCGTTTTGCCTGTTCTTCTGGTGACGCAGCAGGAGGAGACGACCCAGCTCCTCGCACCACGACGACAGCAGGGCTGCAAGAAAAACACACAGACACACACACATGCGTGTGTTAGTCTCCTCTCAGTATGTTTAACGTTCTGTGTGTGTGTGACTGTGTATGTATTATCACAAATAAAACTTTACTTGTAATACACTTGTAAATGTCACACGCAAATGAACAGATTTACAATGTCATGTATCTCAGCAGTGGAGTGTACTGAACTGTATGCTCCTGTCCAGAGCTATTAAGCCTGAAGTTATTGCTGTAGCCTCCAGGGGGCAGCCTAACTCAATAAACCTACAGTATATTGATCATTTGCCTGTGTGGATTTCACAACAGTTATATCACACCTTCTCTACCTGCAATGTAAAACGTAAACTGAAATCTATCTTTAACACAAAGGACCTCCCATTTTTTCTGCCACAAAGAGGAAAAGGCTGTAATGAAGCATGACACTCAGACACAGAGTGATTAGGTTTGGAGATATGATCTATGTAGGGAGTAAGCAACTGTGATATCTTCACTCTTCTTCACTTCCTCCAATTATCAGCAACACTTTAATTGTCTCCACACGTCCACTGTCTTCTACTGTGTCTGAGGAAAATGAAACAGAGCAGTTGTCTCATTGTCTTCACGAAGACATTGGAACAGTTGAGATATTGTTTTTTTCTTGTGCCAATATTATTAGATTTCTTCCCAGTGCCAATCAACGCGCCTTTCTTGAATTGCTGACAGTTGTGTGGCTTCTTTCAACACACTGTCTCCTAGTCAAGTTTCAGTTTAAAAAAGAAAGGTTATAGTGTTCAGAAATTCATTTAATAATTTAAGATGCTATTTTTATCCTCATAGACCCAGATACACCAGCTTTTAGAAAGTGCTGTCACCAGGTTTGGGGTTTCAAGAGGTAGAATTCGTGAAAATGCTGGAAATCGCCATCTGTCTGTGACACTAACATGACCATTGCATTGTGAAGATTTACACAGACACAAATAACAAAATGTGTGTAAAAATTAAATGACATAAAAAAAGTGGTCAAAACAGAAAAAATGCAGAAACTGTTGTGAGTTTAAAGTTGACAATTCAAACCTGTAGTGTCTAATCTGTAAATCATGATATACCCACTCTGAACTGCTTGAGCTAATGATGTATTATACTTTCTGAATGATTAATGTCTGATCTGACAAGTTACTATTTGCAAGCAAAACATGAAAGAGGAGAGAGAGGAAGAAAAAAAGAAAAGGGAGAGGAATGAGGAACAAAGCAGAAGAGTGGTAACATTTTCTTCTGGAGGGTGGAGAGAGTCAAGCCTCCTAGTTAAAGAAGAATTATTCCACCCTGCCATTACAGAGAGCTTATCTCCCCACTAAATCACCACCTCCACACGAAGGACTGTCTCTTCAACTGGCAACCCACCATTTAGACCTAAAGATCCAAAGCTCCAAAGCACAAGTGATGGAGTCGCTCTGAAAGAGAGAGAGAGAGAGAGAGGGAGAGAGATAGAGAGACGAAGGAAAGAGAGCAATGATGACTTATCATATCAGTGTGGCTACGAGCCACTGAATCTAACAGGCTGCTATGGCCAGAAGTCATTCATAATAGAGCAAGGGTCCTCTCTGGCCATTGTGCACATTTAGCAAGTTTAGTACAGTGTAAATGACCTTGTTTTCACCCCTGCCAACACCATCACACATCCACAACTATGCTACCGTACACCTCTCACCTTATCTCTTCAGTGTGTGTCAATGTCATTCTAACATACTGTACACACCCACGTTCCTCTCATTATTTTTTTTTAACATTTACTCTTGACAACTTTAAATACTATTGATCCATCTGTCTAAACCATTATTAATTAAGATGTTATTTTAACATCACTAATAGAGAAGCAGATGCCAAGAGCAGACAATCCATCCAACAAAAACTTTGCCTCGTCACACCACTTGTATTTCTTCTGTTAACTTTTCTATTTATTCTTCTTCCATTCACACTAAACCTTGTAGTTACATCATACACTTGCTAGTGAATGCTCTAACACCTACCAGATGGAGAAGAGCCAAGGTCAAAAGCAGTTTGTTAAAATTATTCACTCTACGCTATCTTTATATCGACAGGTTTCACAGTCAGAGAAAAGGCCCACAATGTTTGTTGAACTAAAAAAGATGGATGAACATGATACACGATATTGGGATGAATCAGTGTGAAGCAAATGTTTTTCTATTTAGTTTCTATTCTAAAAATAATTCACACAATAAAATAATAAGTACAAAGTGAACAAATTATGCAATAGACAAACACAGACAAACAACAGCTTTTAGGTAATGATCTCCTCACACAGAGCAGGATGAATGCAGGATATTTTCCTTATGTCTCTGCATGCAGATTGAATGTTAAATGGTAAGTTTACCCTCGCTTCGCCTGAACACTAGATATCCGCAGGATCAAGTAGCAGCTCTGCAGAACGTCAGTGCTATTTGACAAGGTGTTGACATGACAGTTTACAGGTAGGAAAGAAGGCACTGAGACAGTAGCTACAGCATGTAACAGTAGGCCTATCAGGCCTACCAGGAGCTTGTGGAAGTGTTGTAACTTCTTCAGCACTGAGGGTTTGTAGCTCTTAGTCCAATATTAACGGTACATCCTGAGTACACACAAAATCCTAACAATAAAATTATGGTTCGAAACAACTGTTTACGTTTGTAGGGCCTGTAAAAAGGAGTTGCATGGCAGATTTCTTTCTCTGTAACACACAGTATGTATCTGTATCTGCCTTTGGAGGTATTTAAAGGTGTATTTACCTACATTTGAGAGAAGCTGCTAAATCCCATAGAAATGCAGGAACTGAATTTATATAGACTAATCTCACTATTATTTTACAGTGCAAGCAGAGGCATCCACCCAAAACTAAGCTATAAATATATGGCTACATCTAGGGAATGTATTTACTTCTCTGTAGTCTGTCTGTAGACTACAGTATGAAGCTGTGCTGAGGTGCCTTCACTGGATTCTCTGAAATGAGCCTTGACACAGAGACCTAACAGACTTAACCAACCAAACAAGTGGCTGGTTATGTCTTCTACCAGCAGAGAGACGAGAGCGTAAGCTGATTTTTCTGAAACCTCTCCTAAAACCTCTCGGAACCTCTCCATTTCTTAGAAGTGGCAGCTTTTAATTGAGTAATGCCAAGAGACATATGGGCCCTCCTCAGTCAGGCTGTATTTAATGCTGTATGGCTGACTGATAGCAGAAGCCCTAGCTCATTCTCACCTCACCTCAGCCCCTCTGGGAGCAGCAGGGAGGGAGTGTAAGGCCTAGTAACAGGCTGCAAGGCCCATTAACTAATGACAGAGTGTGTGTACGAGTCCTCTTTTACAAGGAAACCCCAATGCTAATTACTATGAACTCTGACAGTGCTGCGTGTGTACAAGCATCTGTGTGTGTCTGTGTGTGGTAAAAGCCTTCTGCTACCAAGCATATCATTTGCCAATGGAATCATGACAGATTGCTAACTATCAGATTCTAGGACACTTACAATGTATGCACCCCAACATAATTCAGTTAGCTGCATGATGGTGAGCTGCACTTTGTTGATAAACACCTGACATGTTTTAAATGTGAAGCCCTAGATTCACGATATACACGACTGGAACAACATGAATGGCAAGGTGACACAAGGAGACACCCTTGCCTTTCCATGAACTGCTGTGACATTTAGCAAGGCAGTCAAAGTGGTGCTGCACAGTTTCCAGGAGTAAATAACTAACCAAAACATGCTATATCACTACTACTTTAGTGGTCAATTTAGTTTTACCCAGTATTTGGCTTAAACATGGGAACATGCTAAAATGGCTTCATTTTGTGCCAGTGTATATCGAAATGCCAGTAATAAGGCAAACGTCCACCCACTGAGATGACAGTTTCAGTGGTTGCAAACAGATTTTCTCTTGCACCCAATTATTTATTTTGTAGCTTGTGATATCATCTGTGGTAAAGGTGCAGCAGACCTCAACAAACACAGTGCACAGTGCAATTTTGTGATCAAGAGCCTAGCCATGTCTTTGTGCCAATGCTGGCATTCCAGTATATTTTCATGGCTTTGGCTGGTGAAATTGCACCAGCTCTCCAATATGACAAACACATTCTTCTACCACTATATGTGACATAAAATTGCTTAAATATGACAATGCGTGAGAAACAGAAACTTTATTAAATCTAAAGTTAATTCATGAATCTATTAATAATAACAATAATAAAAATTTTATATATACAGTATATGTAAATGAGGTTACATGTCATATTTATGTGTGCTCAAGCATTAAACATATCTAAGCGCTGTGAATAAGGTAATTAAGCTGTTCACATAGCATGGTGTTGTGTCACTGAGCAATAAGATAAATTTGTATATAGTAAGTGTTTCTGTGTTTTTACTGACAAATTTAATTGTATGTTGTAAATTTAAGAAAAATGTAGCAAAATAAGATGGAAAATTTGATAAAATATTCAAGTAACACCATACTGGATTATACCAAAGTTAGCAGGTTAATTGGTAGCAGGTACAGCTATCATAATTGGGTATAAGTCAACATCTACAGTACATGATATTGTAAAAAGATTCAGTGAACATCTCAGTGTATAAAGGCCAAGGAACAAAGACAAAGAACACTTTGGAAAAACACTGTCACTTAACACAGCCATACATCAAGTCTGTGCAGAAACATCACCAAGTTCTCTGGGCCCGAGCTCATGTGAGATCGACTGAAAGACAGTGAAAACACATTCTGTGAGCTTGTTTTGGGGGAAAATGGATGTCTTCTCTGTGCCAAAGATAAAAGAAAACACTATACTGTTATTGGAGAAAGGTGCAGGTGGTTTGAGCATTTAATGCATTTTAGAAAACCTTCTAGAAATGGAGTTTGTATTTACTTTTTTCAGACAATGTCAAGCAGCGCAGGTGTCATCCAAAGAACATGCTACCTGCTAACAGTCCTAATAGCAGAATGAATCCATGAAGAATATGGCAAATGTGTATTAGCAAAACAGGTATTGCTACTTTGCGTTTGGCCATGTGTTTGTGCCTTCACGCAAAATACAGTGACACTCAATTGGTAATAAAAACCACAAATTCATGATTTGGTTTTGGTATTTCAGTTTTACAACTATTTTAATGACAATACTGCTAATCTAGCTTTAAAAGCCTGCATCAAACTGCTGTGGAGAACCACATGGATTTACCTGAATATGTTTTGGGTAAACAAATGCATTGCTTTTTTAAAATTTTTTTATTTGACACATTGCACTCGACTGCGAATTGAGTGCAGGAGAAGTGCACCTGCTTCCTCTTAAGAATGCAATTACAAACCAAACTCTGCACTGCCATGTCGTGACTGTTAATGATAGGTTACCCCTGTGGTGTCACATAACACTTGTAAGACTTTGCTCTTTTGTTACATAATTTAAATGCACGTTTTGATACGACAGCCAATAAACCTTTTGTAAAGAAAACGTAACTGTTGCAGCCTCAATTGTTTAGGACGATAACATCAATTAAGGATTGGAGGCAGTAAATGGCACTGGAGGAGCTGTCGAACAGTGGAAAAACACTGATCTTTCCTGTGGCTGCATGAACATCTTGCTCTGATGTTGACAGTGTAGTATACATTTGGAGGCTCAGTTATGTACAGTATATAGCTACAGTAACTAAGTTGGTTTGCACAAAAGTAGTACATAAACAGATACTGTACATGTAAGTTTTTAATCGGTTTGAATATGTTTGATAAATTGACAGATGGAATGCACGTCCCTGCTCTTAGATTGTACATGTTCACATCACCTTGAGTCCTGAAATGACCAAAAACACTGGTCACTGTGCATGCAGTTCTACTGTAGTTTTGTTGATAATAACACAGACAAAAGAGAAAAACTACATGAAAGAATATACTTTCTGAGCATGAACACTGCAGCACTAGACATAAAGCCTTCTGGGACAATGTGTGGGATGATAAAAAAGAAGCAATTCATAATAGATATCATAGGCAGAGGTCTGTAAAATACTGGCAGGTAGCTCTGTGCTGTGTGGGTATAAAATATTATGCAAAAGACGAATATGGAAGGAATATAAAATCTTGTGAAATTAAAAAATAAAAGTCATGCTTTTTGCAAAAGTGTAATGGAAGCAATTTAAGCAGTCAATGATATCCCCCATCCTGCCCCCTCTCTGTTCAGCCAACTTCTTCCAAGAGAAGAGCATATCAAATGGGCTTTAGTCTCAACAGCTTGGAGGCAGAACAACTCAAACATGCCCTGCAGAGAGACAGCTCTGTGTCAGAAATCACACTCAACCAAAGCCAGACCTTTAATGTAACTGCTCACACATCAGAATAATCCAAATCTGAAATGGCACCTAACTTAAAATATGTCATTTTGTATCATTATTTATTGACGTGACATTTGATTATTAACAATTGTTTTGTTCATTTTTACTGGTAAAACTAATACGTTTTACCATCTGGCTGGTTTAACAGAATTTCATCTACAACCTCTGGCAGTACACCAGACATGAGGACAGAGCGGGGAGAGGATGGATGGAAGGATGCTAGACAGAGGACAGGTGGAGATGGAGGGAGTGGTCGGATCCCCTCCTCCCCAGGACATGTGTGGGTCACAAGCCAAAGAGATGCTGCAGCCCAGAAGGGAGGGTAGCTCTACCTGAATCACTCTGACATCTCCTGCAGGTGCTGGTTTCTGTGGGGTTCAAATTACACATTTTTAAACGGGGCAGAATTATAAGAATCAGCATGAACACCAAACATAATGCAGTATGACAGCTACATCTGACTAGGTGCGAAATGTCGGCGCTTGGGTGGGAAATGTGGGATCTCCATGTTGCATTTACCCACAGAAGAACAAACAAACAGTCTATTTTATAGCTTACGTACTGTGGGGTGTGTCTAGTAAAACTGTACCTGACTGTGACTGCAAAGATTAACATTTTTTGGAGCAGTATTTCTGGCAACTTTAATTTGCTTGTCCATTCATGAGTCAGATGCTCTCAAATTTTCCACTGATATATATATAATAATTATAATAAGCTAAAAATAAAAATTAAAAAAGGTGAAAATAAAGCATACGCTGGTCTAAACTCCTCCCATTCACAGCAAAGTCTCTTAACATTAAGGCTGTAACTAAGAAATATTTTTTATTAATTAGTCAGAGGATAGTTTTATTATG
>JAUBNQ010000007.1:12085786-12098271 GCA_032353495.1 Ctenopoma kingsleyae | reverse complement strand
TGTTGCAGCTCTATTTCAAGTGGCATTTTTTTCAGTGCATCAGGTGACATAACAGGCCACATCAGCTACACAGCACTACAGGTTTGCTTTGGGTACATGTGTTATGACAGGGGTTATGGCATTGACTATGAGTTTGACCTACATCCTGGCTGGGATATAAAATTCAGGTGGCTGGTGTATCTACGTCAGATGCTCTGTGAGTCAGCTTGTCCCACTAACAGTCCTAAGCCTGGGGTCATGACCATCTGTATCAGAGAACTCTCACAACACTCACAATGTTAGTACATACGCTCACACACCCATTACACACATCTGAGTCACACATACTGCACAGTAGCTATGCACAGACACACTCAAAGGTATGTCAAAATACACACTGGCACACAGGCATATGGACTCAAGCATGTACACGTAGAAAAAAATGAAATAAAATGTAAACGTGAAAAACTGACGTGTGTGTTTGTAAGTAAACAAACACAGTCAGTGTCTGTGCTTTGTGAAGATGTGCTTATACAGTGAAGTGCTTCACATGGCTGGGACGAACATCAGAGAACGTCAAGCTGTGTATGAATCGCTCTTATCAGCCATGCGCAGCTCTCCACCACTGGAGGGGAACTAGTAAATATCACATGCCTAATTATAACCAGACACGCTACTTGTCTCAACTTCCACAATGTGTCTTTTATCTCACACTGTTGTTGCTTCAATGAAACCATTAGGTTGAAAACACAACCAAGAATTCTGAGATTTCCTAGAGCTGCTATTATAAGGCAGTGATTAAAATGTGATGAAATTCAAACTGTGATCCTTTTACAGGTGAATCTGATTAGAGGAAAAAATTTTCTTGAGGATTAGCCATGAGAAGGTGTTAAACAGAAAAGGAAGTGATTAACAACTCTGAAGTATTTCCTGAAACACATCCTGCAAGAATACTGTTTAGCTTAGGGCGCTGAGAGCTCCACCCTTACTCTTATCAGTTTGACATCAGTTTGTTCTACCAGAAATTCCTTTCTTTCTTCTCAAGCAACAACTTTACTTTACTTGGCCACTTGCTGTCAGTGGGAGGAGGGAACGATTTAAAGCATGGCAATGATTCACAGAAAAAGCAGAAACAAACAGCAAAAACAAACGCAGGCCGCACACGTAGAGTCTAAAGTCAAATGCCATGGGTGAGTCACTAAACAGCCTGATGGGACGTTCTAAGGGAACAGTCACAAGAGTTCACCAGAGTGCGTAGAGTAAGCGATACAAACAAAGCTCTAGAGCCATAGAGAAAGGAGGAAGGTTTGAGAGACAGAGCGGCTGCACATGGCTGTGAGGTTGAGGATGCAGACAGTTTCAGCGGTTTACAGCCTGCACAGGCTAACAGGAAGTTAGTGAAAATGACAGCTGGCTGGAAGTTGTATTGTGTTATAGTGTTTTCTACACAGGTCAATGGAAGATTGTGTTATTATTTGCAAGAGCCATTTGCTATTTGATATGTCAGTGTTAATATTACTGCAGCATCAGGTCGCTTTTACTGCCTTATTGCCCTTTACTTACTCATCTGAAGAAAGTGGTGTTTCCCTTTATGAGACACCTTTGACAATAGCAGGTACATTAAATGCCGTGGAAATAAAAAGCAGGTCTTTCTGGGTGTTGTACTGCTATAACTACACTCCCCTTCCTCCCCCTCCTTCTCTCCTAATGAGTGGACAGGCAGACAGGCTCTGGCTCCAAGCACAGGTCAACAACTTAAAAAAAGAATCCACACTGGAAAAGTGGGTCATCTTCTGACAAAGAAATACATACACAAACGCACATAGACTAGCACTCTTAAGACCAATGTGAATACACGCTTCTTTAAGTGCCAAAAATTGATTTTACAAAATCGTTAAACTCATCTTAAAACCACTGCTCTGCCAATGTCCCGTCTTAATACAGAGACACAAAAACCGAATGAACAGCCACATCCTCAATTGTGACTATAACCCACAAAGCACAAAAATAAGTCAGACATTAACCAGCAAACTGTACTATCAATGCATGTTTGTGCACACTACACCCAGAGAAAAACTCATTCAGAATGACCCTATGACACAACAGCATGTAGGTCAACCAGTGGTCAGCTGATCTGTCCTGATCCTGTCTTGTGTGAGTGGACAGGGTTGTGGACTATAGTCACACTAAACCAGACAAGCTAAAAAGCCCATCTAACAGTCACAACAGTGACAGCAATGTCAAAGCACAGCTGAACTGAAAGTTCTCACACAAGCACATTCAATTAGTGCACCACATCAGTAATTCAGCTGTAAATCAACTTTCCAGTTGTCCTCTGTTAACCCCTGATCCTGTCCCTTGCATACACTCACAGTCAAATAAAATAGCACATAGTTAATGTGCAGAGACAGACACACGGACACATACAAACACACACTTACCCAGAGCAAAGCAGAGTCTCTGCACATCTCATCTCATTCTCTTCATAGTGCAGAGAAAAGACTCAAGTGTCACAAATGCTCCTGTTCCCGCAGAGGCCAGTGGCAACTCTCAAAGCTTTTGCTGCTTCCAAGCCTCCTGCCTGCGCCTTATCACTCTCACTCTCTGCACATATCCCTTACTCTGCTCACTCTTTCTTTATTACTTCCCCTCTCCTCTCCTGTCTTTCTCGTTTATTTTTTTTTGTTCCCTCTCTTCCTCTTCCCTTGCTCTCTGATCTGTCTTTTTCCCTTGTCCAGCGTCTGCACAATGCACATCAATTATTCAGAGGCAGTCTCCCGGTTTCTCTGGCTTATCCAATCAGAGCGGGGCTCTGCACTAATGGGCTCCTGCTGTACCTGCTACCGGCTCCAACACACTCTCAAGACAGTGGGGGGGAGGGAGGGAAAATGGGAGGGAGAGAAATAGACAGAGGGAGCAGAGGAGACAGCCCAGGAGGAGGGAGGATGAGAAGAAGAGAAAGAGCGAGAGAGTGGCAGGGGGAGAGATAGAGAAAGCAGGATATTCCAGTGCTTCTCACCTCTGTTGTGAGGTGCTATTATTGATGTGCTCAGCCTAGTCTGTCTAGCGTTCCGTTGCCTGGTCTCTGGTTCCTGGTTAAAGTGCACACGGAAACACACATGCACACGTGCATAATCCAGCAGCGCGACTGTTATTTGCCAGAACAGCAAAAAACTGAATAGAAAAAAAGCTTGCAAGCTCGAATTGCAAACTTGCATAATTGGGTGGAGCTTAATATGCTGTACAGGGTGTCTTGAAGCCAATGCGTGTAGAGGAAGTGGGAGAAAATGAAAGTATGACATGTAAAGTTCAACCAAATCAAAGAGAGACAGAGTAAGTTATCAGCCTTATTAGAGAGAGGATTCCTGCCTGCAGGACAATCTAACCTGACAACGCCCCCTTTCTTCTTCAGAAGCCACTTTGCAAATCTGACTAACAAGACACATCAGAGACTAGCAGAATATCTGAGTGCAACTGAATCAAAGAGGAAGGTTGAGGGTGAATCTGAGTTCATCGTCTCTTTGCCTGTCCCAAACATAACACAACAAGGCACAAAACACACAATGTGGATGAATAACTGAATGAACAGGAAAGAGTTTTCATTAAGCTGTCATTGTTCTCCCTCTCCTCACCTAAATGTTGAGCCGAAGAGTGGGAAAGCCCACTAGCCTTGTGACAGCAGAGGGAAGTTGTCTTTTGTGTGGCTTTTTTGTGTGACAGACACGCTCAGTCATCAACAGTTTCACAAATATCCCAAGCAGAATTGAAACACACACACACACACAACGGAGGTATTGTTGGGCAGAAATATAACTTGAAAAGGGTGTGTCAAAAGCCCCTGGGGGATGAGGGGTGAGGGAGGGGGTGGCTTTTGAGTCCTGAGGTGTGAGTGCCAGATCAGTCAGCCCTGAACAAAAGGAGGATTAAAATCATTTGCTTATCCAGTTTTTTGACAAGAACCAAGTGTTTGGAGAACAACTGCACTGCCGGCTCAGCTCGGATATTACCGAAATGAATTTACTTGCAACTGTGTAAACCCAACCAATTAAGCGGCAAGTGATAGAGAACCCAATCAGCCAGAGGCAGTAAATGTAGCTACCCTAATAAGTATTTCCCCATGAGCTTTTTTATCTACAAACTTAATAGTGAAGTTCTGAAGGTAGTTTGGGGTTGCGAAGGGGTTTCATCATCTGTGGCGAACCACTGGAGAGTGTCAGAGGAGAGGCCCGCCTGCTAAAAATAAATCCTGTTTCCTGTTAATAATTCAGCACGCTGCTCTTACTCAGCAGTAATTAAATATAAAAGTCTGTAAGGTTGATTGGGTCAGTAACAAAGGATGTCTACACCTTCCTCTAGTTCTACACACACAGCTTAAAGATGGAAAGAAAGACGGGGTGAGAAAATCAATCAAGTGAAAGTAAAGTGAGACAGATAAGTGGAAGACATGTCAGATTGTTGTAGTGCAAAGGAGAAGAGAGAAGGTGTGTGTGTGTGTGTGTGTGTGTGTGTGTGTGTGTGTGTGTGTGTTTGTGTGTAGCCATTCACACAATGAGTCTACAGAGAATCTGAGGGGAGAACTTATTTTTAGTTGATCATCCTCTTGCTCAGTTATGGAGGTTATGTGTTGGTACAGTGTTTTTTGTGACCACTGTGCATGTTTGTGTGTGTTTTTCACAGGACACGGGGTGAACTACAGCCACACCCTGGAAGTTCTCTGTCAGTGTTGACACAGTAGAGTGGCTGTTTTCTGGTGTGTAACAGCAGATCGACTGTGAGCGTGGTTTGTTGACTGGCCGAGAACTGAAAATTCTGTAGTTCTGCTGGGACAATTTCTTTTTTTAATGTCAGATGTGAGTGGGTGGGGGAAATTTACCAACCACCCAGAACAAAGCTTAGCTCTTTTCATAATATCTCATTCTTAATCAGCAGAAAAGGGTAAAGTACTGTACATCAAATACAATTAACACTTGTGCAGATAAGATCTTTAAAATCACCTCCTGTTGCACAACAATAGAGTATTCACCACTAGAGTTCAGCATTCCTCAGAATTATTTGTGTGAATATCACATGATGTCAACATAAACAATTCAATTTCAGTTTCCTGGAGCAAGTCAGAGGAACAACAAGCAGCAACATGTGTCCGACTTAAAGTCAGTTCCTAAAAATCAGTGCGATCATTCGAGGCAGCAGCTAACTTTAATTTAGAGCGTGTCATATCATGTTGAAAAGATAATACACATTCAAACAATCTGACTCACTTTCATTTAATTAAAATGTAACAGAAGGGGATATCATTATAAGACAACAAACTGTTATGAGCTTGGTGACAGAGTGGCAAATTCATTGAGGTTGGAAACAGTAAAACCTTTGATAGATTATCTGTCTAATCTGATTTGTTGTCTGCTGAACTTCACGGTAGCCCAGCGGCTCAGTCTTTTAGGCTTGTGTGTTTCTGGCGTAGCAGCACACCCATTATCTAATGAAAGTCTTGTATGAGGTAAACATAAACTCTGAGAAGATTATTCAAGGGAGTATGAAGTTGCATTTAAAAAATAAAATAGTGTTAACAGCGTAAACATCGTTACACAAAAATCTAACATTTTGAGGGAGCGTTCTCTTCCTCTAGCTGCTAGTATGCGAACAGCCTTAAATCTGCATATCCTCCTCTGCTCTGAGAGTTAACAATGCTAATGCTAACAGCAGATAAGTCTCTTCATTGGTTGATTCCAGATTAGAGCAACACACTAATCCAGGCCTAACTGCTGGGTCACAATCTCCAGACAGCTCATCAGCAGCAGCCTGTTGTTGCAGAAAATCTCTCAGACATTTGTAGTTTGTTGGATGGGTTCTCTTACTTGGAGCAACAACAGACAAGTGCATGTAAAAAGAACACTGTAAAAATTAGACTTATTTTAATATTTTTGTGCTCTAGTAGCCACTACGGGCCACTTCTCCAAAAATGGTCTTCATTGGTGACCTACCGATGCCAGTAAGGGCTAGCTGAATAGTAATTATTTTCTTAGAAGTTATAATAATTTGTCTATTACTAAATTTCTAGCAAATTGTTTGCCTGATTACCTAGATCACAATGCATTATAAATGCACTCTGAAGAAACAAGGGTGTTTTGTGTCTGTAGAGAGAAACACAGTGCACATCAACTTAATTTTGCAATGACTCAAATTATCAAACTGTTGAAAAAAGTAGAGTAGCAGTAATTGCTTTATCAATTTCCTCTTTAACTGATGCTCTAAAAGAAAGCATCATTGCAGTCTTAAGAGTCTGCCTCTTCCCCTGAGGAGCCCACAGAGAGCATTCCAGACGCCTTTGTCCTTGTCTGGGCTCTCAGGTGTCAGATTTGCGGCCCTCTGTCGCCATGCAGACAGTCAGAAGATTGTACTGGAGTAGCACAGCTAGACACACATTAATGCATGCACGCACATGCACACACACACACACACACACACAAAGTAAAAATGCACAAATATGACCATAATGTGAGAGCTAACAAATCTTCGCTTGTGAATTTGTATGAGCACATGCGTGCATCTCTGAGATCAAGTTTTCATCATGTCTCCACACCGCCCTCCTGTCTGCTTTCTCAGACACATGTCCTTGTAAAGAAGGTAAGACAGATGCTCAGTGAGTAAGAACTGCCTTAAGTCACATCTGCCTCCCACCCTGACAGCTTGCCTGCCTTGTTTGATGACTGTCCACATCATATCTTCCATCCCTCCCCCTACTGCGCATGATTATACCACAGTTCCCATTTGTCCAGGGTGCATAAACAGCTCTTCCTGAAACACAGTGCTGTCTTCTATTAGATCCCAGAACCATCAGCGGGCCTGAAGATGATTCTGACTGTCAGTCGGGCACAGACGGCCAGCCAGTCCGGGCCATGCCTGGACAACAATCACATTATCCCAACACAGGAACACAGACAGAGAGAGAAATACAGCAATCAATATTGTACACTGACGTCTGTCTGCCCACTTAAGTTCCTCCCAACAAGAGACTTCCCACCACAACTGAAAGATGATATTCAACTTGAGCAAATGTTCATATGTACCATAGAATCATGTGAGCAAAAAAAAAAAAACAGCAGAAACTGATACATTTCTACCTTGTGCATATTTAGTTGCGACATACTGCAGCTCGTATGAGGAATTATGGCTTTTAATTTCAGAGTCTTGTCATCAGGACTGTCACTGTACTTCCTGTTTTCAAATAGTAACATATTCAGCTTGTCAGAAAAACAATTAAATCAGACAGTTTAATCAAAATATTTGACTCCCACTTGTGTAACTGACAAACAGAGGTTTATCTGTTATTTGTGGCTGGCTATGGCTCTGTCAGACAGAGTGAGTAGTCCAGCACACATTAGTGACACCTCTCCAGCCGTCCATCTCTCTCTCTCCTCTCTACCACCTCTGTACGTTTCACTTTGACAAATGTACAAAAACAAGCCCGCTCCTGCAGGACTGTGGGAGGCGGGGTAGGTATGGATTGGGGGAAATTGGATTTGATAGATAAATGTCTCAGGAAAGCATTACTGCTTGCTCCTTCTCTCTCTTACCTTGTGTGTGTGTGTGCATGGAGACTGCCCATAAGAATGTGGGTCTGTGTGGAGAGACTGTTTTTGTGAGCACACCACGTGGACATCTCATCTCAATAGCACATTAATCTTTAATGGGAACTAAAAATATTTGACATTATAATGCTCTATAGGCTTTCTGTGTAATGTCTGTGGTCACAGTTATTTGTAGAGATCAAATATTGACAACCTATACGTTCATGGTAATTTCACCAGACACCTTTGCTTGTTTTTAAGTATCAAAAGTTACAAAATGAGTTGCAAATTAAATTACTATAATATAATTGTCTGTGTCTTATCAACAAACAAAAGTCCAAACAAATTGTTCATCCCTGGCCTAAGTAGAATAACGACATGGTACACAGTCCTTACTGGATCATGACTTAAAGCCAAACAGTGTGTTGTTTTATTTAATGAAAAGGTGAATAATTGCAGCATGAAGAACAATAATAATATCAACCACTGTCTTGCAAGTCAGCAGCAGTAAGTGAAATGATATGTGGAACATGCTTCAACTGGCATCTTAGTAAAGCAGTGAGTCTTACCTGCAGACTTGGGGGTAAATTTGTCCCTGTTGGCAGCACACACAGCCAGCAACCTGTAGCCCAGGTCCAAGTCAAACCCCTGCTGAGCAGCAACACGACTCACCACCTGGGCAAAGAACAGACAGACAAATCGTATTATAAAAACTGTGTTTTTATAAACATTTTAATTATTTTCTTGAAAAATAAGTGAAATACCAGTTACAAATCAGTCAAGAAATTCTATCTATGTTTCTAATTAAACATGGTAAATAGCACTTTCTTATGCAATACCATCAAATATAGATCACTTACATTAATAATGAATACTAAATAAACAGTGATATAAACCACAGTAAAGACAGCTTCATAATTTCCCTTTCTTAATTAACTTAATATTTTGAACCACTGCCATCTCTGTATCTCATTTATCACACATACAACACACACGCACACACCCACACACACACTTTAATGTGGAGTCTGCAGTGAGGATTACTTCAGTAATCCACAGTCAGGATGACTGAAGGCTGCATCAACCTCTAAGTGAGGTGAGAGGTGAGAGAGCCACAGTCGCCCTGCAAAATGAGCCTCTAAAGGTCATCTTCAAACTTGCCTGCTCTGGCCCTAAAGTGAATAGAGCTTGTCTACAGACCAAAAGTTCATTGAGGTTCAATTATGCAAAAAGGTGAGAAAACTGTGGAAATAACAGGTATTTGGGTATATCTCATTACAATTAGACAACGGTTAAATAAAGTACGTTTTAGTATCAACTCTCTGAGAATGACCAGTACCCTGCTGAAAGACTGCAATGAAGCATTTGTATTAAACACTTCAAAAAGAGGTTAGACATTTACGGGACATGAAACAGAAGCTTCCCAGATGTAAAGGGGACGGTGAGTGACGTTAAACAGGACTTGTGAGACAGGGGTAAATCATTAGAAGGGAAACCCCTTTGCTTTTATCTGCTAACAGATGACATCTCTGCTCCCTCTGACCTCAAAACACCCATTATCATTAACAAGGTCAGGTGGGGTCCCTTTTGGAGAGCCAACACAGCAGCCAGGAGTGATCATAAAGTACCTCTGCTATAGGTAATATAGCTACTTGAGCAGTGAATGAAAATCTATGAAAATCTATGACAATAAATATGTCAATATAAATATAAATCATGTTATATTTAGTTGAAGGTGTTAAAAGACATGAGAATTGCATTACAGGGATAAATACTTTACAATATAATCTATTCAGTCCAACTATATTATGCAAATGCTGGCAACTTGGTCAAATCACATTGTTGTCAATCATTTAATTCCCTGCATAGTTGCTTCTGCCCTGCAGTTTGTTCAAGGCAGGCAGCCAGCTACAGAGGCTAGCATAGATTCAACACGGATTTAATAGTGTTTCTCATAAGCCTTTTTCAGCTTAATCTCCCTCTGAGGATGTACATCCAGGCCCATATCCCTGTCAATATGAAAACAGCACTGTAAGAGTTGCTGGAGGGTTACTGGGTCAGCCATTTTCCTGTTTATCTGTTTGCTGGAGAAATAAAGCATCTGTTTTGTAGTTTATTTGTTGCTTGTTGTTGAAACCGATGTATATGAAAGACAGCTATTATAGTAAACTACATGGGTGATGTCTGTATGTACTGGCAGTACCCACTCTGCCAATACAGTATGCATTAAGAAATTTTAAAAAAAAATTGTCAAGCAGACCAGAGTTAATTGTGCTGCACTGACAGCTTAGTTATGTAAATATTTTATTGGCTCTGGAGTCGATACTCCACCAAGGATGACCTACACATGTAATACATGCCAGAGGGATCTGGAGTCTCCACACGAAGCACGTATTCTATTCCATTCAACTACGACAACTCTCATGGGCTACGAGTGAAATAAATGCACAGTCATTTTAAATTTCAGCTCAGCAATCTGATACAAAACCAGCGAGGTAATGTCATGAAGACAAAATCCTTGAAAGAATGCATGGACTTGTTGCCCGCTGTAATTCTCCAGATAAGAAGTAGTTTGCGTTCTCAGTCTGATAAAGCAATTTAACTGATGGCAACAGCCCCATGCTGAGAGGGATCTCAGTGGTGGGCTCCACTGCATAGCTCTTTATGAGCCTTTAAGAGGCTTTTATTGTGATTTACACATTAATGAGCATTTATCTGTTTGCTCACGCTACCACTTCAGCTAGGGACAAGGTTCCTTTAGTATTTTAAAGGCTGATCTTGGCGATAAACGTGTGAAACTTTCAATTCTCTGCTCTAAAGCTCCTTTTCAAACATGTATAGTATGTAATAATGTGCATGTGTGAGCCTGGAGCAGGCTAGCTGTATGTTCCTATGTCTGGACTGATGAGTGGTAGTTGGGAAACTGAAAGGCGATAGCCAGAGGTGAATGGCTACCCACAGAGCTGTATAAGCTTCTTTTTTAGTATGTGTGTACATGCGTGTGCGTAAAGCACAAAGTGGATTGAAGCAGCGGGTGTCAAGGACTTTAACCTCAGATTCTTCTGTTACTGGCCCTTGACGGCCTGAGCATCTATCTTGGATATGTGCTGGATACAAACCTGGTGTGACTATAGCCTGTCAAAAACAGTACTGTATGGAAAAAAATGTAATGTAAGGGTAAAAAGATTATGTTGGAGTACTTTAAAAGTAGGCTAAAGCTTCAGAAGTGGACATGTGCCCATGGGAGAGTATTCAAAATTTAATTATTGTTTTGCTCACATCTCCTAAAAAGTACCTGAAAAACTCAATAAAACCCATAATTAGTGTTTGCGTACCGTCAGACATCCCATGAGACTTTGCTCGAAAGGTCGCTGGAAGGCCCGGGGATCTCCACACCAGTCGAGCAGCTCTGTGGCTGCTGAGTGGAAGTTGGCCGGGTTCTGTAAGTGCTGTGCAAACACAGAGAAGGCAGACAGCCATTAGAAACAAAGGAAAATAATGAGCGTTATTTTTTTCACATTAAGTACAAATTGGAAAAACACTGAAATCAAGTAGTTTTGCAGCCTTGTTCTCTCCCTCCAAACTGCCTTGATTTAATGTCTTGTGTTTCTGCACAACCCTGTGAGGACCTTGACTCCTTCCAATGTACGCCCACTCAGTGCTCTGTTGCATTGTGGGAAGAAGATCACACCCATATCAACAATGATGCCAGTGTTTCTTGTTAATCTCTCTTGGCAACAACCAGCCCTCACCCCCATGACCCATACAGCATCCAAATCTTTCCCTCCAATCCTCCTTCTCTCCCTTTCCCTCATTCATTGCTTGTTTTCAGATTGTAACAGAGCCTCAGCACCAGAAGTCCACTGACTGGCTTGGCTGTGCACAAAGAAAACAACCTTGGTCCTGGCAGCTATGTGTGCAGACTCAATACGCGCCGTTGGTGTGTTGTCTAATCTCTTTCAGGCTCTTTCTGTCTCTCTTGCTTGTTCACTGAGGCCTGAAACAGTTGAGTCTTTTCTTCCCAGTGTCTGAAGGCTACTCAGGCTGGCAGGACACAATAAGCGGTTTTAAAATTGGGCTCCCTTTCTTCACGGCTCAGGAGGTTAATAGCTCTGAAACGGCACGGAGCTGCAGCTTGTTCAGTCGGCGAGATTGAGCCCACTTGAAAGCATTTATTATTCTCATCTGGAGCTGAAGCATCTTGTTTTGTGTGTTCTTGCAGAGAAGGTAGAACTATTGTCTTTAGGGGGCAGCAGAGGTGAGCGTTTTTGAAAGGGCAGCTTTTTGGTGGTGTGTGACAAAGGGGCTCTTCGCTGCAAATGCGGCCTTACATGTCAGGCCTGCTACCCGCCCACAGAGAAAATCTATGAGAGCTCCCAGTGATATCATGAGCTTCAAGTGAGGCCTTGAGTGACTCATCTTTTGTGATGGGAAGATTAGCCATTATAGAGTTAGCTGTGGACTCTCATAGGAGTTTGACTGATGAAGAGAAACAGGGAGAGCGAGAGAAAGTGAGGGATGCTCTCATTGAGTGAGAGGGAGGAGAAGAGCCTGCTCTATACGAGTGATATAATCTGGCATTATTGCTGCTTGATGGGAGGCGTATCAGCCTCCAGCACGAGAGGAATCAGAACTAGCACAGCAGGAGCTGTCTGTCTAGATCTGAACTCACAGTTCCTCCTGCTGCAGCACTCACCACTGACTGCCTGACGACCTCCATTCTAGCGTGAGCGGGAGGACAGCTCAGTGAAATAGCTCTGCTGTGGTTTTGGATGGGGGGGCCTGAGCTGTACTTGTTGTTGTTGGTGTTCAGGGTTGGATGAGGACAAGAATGGAGAGGTGGAGGTGGCTAAGCAGCAGCAACACATCTGACATGCTGTCCTGAGATGAAGGACTGACTTACCCCACTTCAGACCAGTTAAGCATCAGGGTATTTAC
>JAUBNQ010000007.1:12071844-12082299 GCA_032353495.1 Ctenopoma kingsleyae | reverse complement strand
CTCACCTTTCCTTGTTACTCCTATCAAAAGAGATTCGAGTTGATATATAGAGTCTGATTTTACTTCACTTTTCATGATTTCTATTATTTCTTAATACTGTTTCAGAACTTTTCAGCTAATGCCATTGTTGTTACGAGTATGAGAAAGATAAAGATGGGCCCACTTAATCTTTATTGTTTTTCAAACCTCTTAATCAGCTCCACTCAGGACTGCTTACCAGAGGTGTAAAGCAAAGGATTACACATTCAATTTTGCTGTGCATATTACAACCTCCCTTTAACGAGCAGTGGGTGGATGCTGCTATGAATCACAGAAGAGTAACAAACCACAAATACTAACACCTGAGGAAGCTTCTGTCTCTTTCTCTCACTGTCTCAAAAATAAACACACATACACACACTTTCACTTTTAGTTTCTCTCCTTTCCCCCCCTTTCTTGAGCAAAACAAGCTGGGGGAAGTGGGACAAGAAATAAGTGTTCAGAAACAAAAGCACCGTAATATAAAAAAGCACTGGAGTATGTCAGGAAGGGGACAAAAAGGGTCAGGCTCAGTGGAGAAAAAAGAGACTAAGAGAAAGAAACAGCAACAGCACATCCCTACCCACTTATGAATGCATACACACGTAGCATATCATCACTTGTAGGATGAGTGATTTCTCATTTCAGATAAAGGACTAGCACCTTTGTAAACTGTAGGTTTCTTCGTCATGGTGGATTATGTTGGGAACAGAGCTCGGACTCAATTGATATTGTATTGAGTATTGTCAGGCAAGAGTGTATATATTATCAGAATGTTAAAATGAAAAATCACCAGAAAAAACTCAATTTAAAATACACTATACAGTTTTTTTTTTAAAGCAATTAAAAAGTCTCAGTTCATGGTTAACAATTATGGGTTTTCGAGCAATTATGGCAAATCTTATGTACCATTCTAATTCCAGATATGTGATCTACCCAGTGTGTAAAGTGTAGAGGCCAGTGTTAAACAATAATAAAGAGCAACTGAGTGAAGTCTGACCAGAGATCATCTTCATTATTCAGCAACAGTCAGATAAAAAAAAGAACAAAACTATCACTCCTGCCCCTTTGACACAGCAGGGGATGTTCTCTCCTTGTCTTCAGTTATATGGCTGCAGCTTTTCTTTCTCTCACTACCATGTGCTTTTTGCTCCCTTTTTCTATAGCCCTCAGACACCATTAGAGCCACCCAGCATGCGAGTCGATTCCACCACCTTCCATTTTCTGTTCTATCATTTTCTTCTCCGCGTCCCTCATATCTCAACCCTCCTGCCACTCTTCTTCCCTCCTCCCCCGCCTCCTTCCTGGGGCCCCGTGCGGGAGCTGCCATAACGGAAGGTGGAATGGATTCATTTGCTCTAATGTGGTTTGGGCTGCAGCATGGCACGGCGCAGAGCGACACTTTCTCCCAGAGCACAGACCTTCTCTCCCTCGCTCTCTCTCTCTCTCTGTCTGCAGTTCATGTGTTTTCAAACAGGCCAATCAACACCACTCAGCTGTGCTGGCCTTTCTCTCCCTCTCCCTCCCACAATCTCTGCTCTCAGTGTGTCTGTAAAAAGCCACCAGTCCTCTCTCACACACTATTATCTCCAGTGGCAAACTCCCATTTTTGCTCTCATTGCCTTTATTTTCTCTGGTCCACTCCACTCTGTCCTCAGATACTATTTCTTCATTTTTACAAACCTACTTCCATCATCATATCTCTGTCCTTCTGCCCTGTTTTGTTCTTCACATTATTTTGTAGACTCCCTGTTAATCCTTTCCTCCACTAATCCCCCCCCCCCTCGCCTTTTCCCTCTAAGCAAAGCCAACTATTAGTCATATTGCTCCCTCCGGCCTTTATAAAACTCAACCCTATACACATCATCATAACCACCAGCCTCCATAAAAATGTGAAATGACTTCTCCCAGGGGTAGAAGAAAAAAACTCTAAATGTTGCTGTTTGTTTATCTTCTGTTTTAATGTGACAACTACAAGAGCACTGGGCAGCTATGTGACACCCAACACTGCAATGCAAACAGCTGTGATGTGGGGGACATGTGAGCTGCTCAGTTGCTGTCTATAAATATGGAGTTTCAGTTGTGGAGTATTGCAGGTATGTGCCACCAGATACCCCCGGGAGCTGGAGATTATTTCACCACGCAGTGTGTGATCAGAAAGGAGCAGTATGCACTGTGCGAGCATATACGTAGGTGCCCTCTCTGTTAATCAATACTGTACATTTAAGCTTCAGTTAGGGATGTGAAACATTTAAAGAATTCAGTTTTACAGTATTCAGAATATCTTCATATGCATATTTATTTTGGTGATTATTATTGCTTTTGCAAAATACTTAAGACACAAGGCTACAACTAGCAGTTCTTTCCATAATTAAATACATTTTTGTTGGTTTATTAATTGTTACTCTGGAAGATGCAGAGAAAAATGCTTTTCAAGACTTTCAACAGATGCTGGCGTGCTGTATAATGTGCTGACAAATAATAAATCATAAAATTACTATTTATTAAAGCATTACAAGAAATGGAATCAAATAATTTTTTATGAATCTTCATTGTATTAACTGCACTAGGACCAACAAGGAAACAAAGCATTTAAAGCAGCTCTAATTAATATTTCTATAATAAAAATGAGTCACATGACTCATTATGTTAGACTTTACTCACTTTAGCCTCAGCTGGCCATTTTTTCTTGTGAAAAATGTACATAAGTCCTCAACTTTTTCTCTGTTTCATTGAAAATTCCTTCACATGGGGTGGTAAACTGACTTATTGCTTCAATTTCCCATAGAATAAAGATGCTCCTGATATATCAGCATATCCTCGAGGCTTCCTCCTTTTGAATCCGTCATGCGCTGCAGGTGGTTACAAAGCTGGCTCTCAATGACAATGAATAGCAGCTGTCACAGGTTCAGTCATTTCATTCTGTATGTTTGAAGACCCTGCTACATTCACTTGGTTGCCGAAGATGTAACTTCAAAAAACACTAATATGTCTGTTGGATGTGCCTTATTAATTTAAAAGGTCAATTATTTTAAGTTTAAGTTCTAAGATTTTCTACAGCATTAACAAAGAATTACAATCTGTACCACGGTATCAAGCATTTTTATCAAACTACTACACAGCTCTGCTGTTAGTAGATCAGGGAAATGTGTTTATGTCTATGGTGCCATGTTGGTGCATGTGTTCATGTTTTTGTTTTTTGTTGTCTCAAGTGCATTGGCCATCGCAAAAGGCCATCTACCTAATTATAAAATACAAAATCAGGTCATCCAGAAGCAGAATGAAGCGTGTCACATAATGAATGATATGAACTCCTTATTCCATAAAAAGTTCCATTTGCTGGAGACTATAAATTCCAGAAGGGAAAAATTGTCCTGGCTGCCACATATGCTTTTCCACTGTCACAAAGGGCAAGACTATATCACTTGTGATGCACAAGGGATGAAGCATGTACGTAAGTGTGTATGGAGCATAAGACTTGTAGCCTTTGTAACAGGCCATCATAAGAGTGCCTGAAATACTGAGCCCTTTCAGTGAAAGTGTGCATAAATCTTTAAAGCTTTATTAAGCAGAATAACAGCAGCCTTGTACATTTTAAGAAGAATATGTGAGAGGAGATGACAATGTGTGAGGAGAGGAGAGGAGAGGAGAGGAGAGGAGAGGAGAGGAGAGGAGAGGAGAGGAGAGGAGAGGAGAGGAGAGGAGAGTGATTGACAGCACAGTCTGACAGGCTTGTGTAAAACTAACCTTATGGGCTTGACTCCAGCAGAGCTGTTAGCTCACACACCGCCCCCTGTGACTGCTGAATGGGTAAACTGACAAATTCCATGTCCTTTGGTTTCAGCACCAGCAAACTGCTGACCCAAGTGCAATTAAACAGCATCCACCAGGGTTGAGTGTAACACATCAATGTATGATAGCATATCAATGTGCATGTGATAGTCTATGTGAGAAGAGTGTGATGAAGCATGTGCAGAAAAGAGAAAGAGAGACAGAGACAGAGGCAGAGCGTGAGACTCAGAAAGAGTGAGTGGGATTCAATCTGCTCAGTAGGCCATGAAATGGTATTGGTGTCATTAGGGAGAGCAAAATATATCTGTGCCAGTCTGCCCTCCACTCCCCTTGTCTTTGACACACCAAAAGCACAATCCTGACACAAAAAAAATCCACTAGCTGAGCGTCTGTGCACTTGGTGAACAGAACGTCCTACAGCGCTACAGCTCCTACAGAGCAACCTTTATTTCTCCCACTGATCTTTTATGGGACAAATCCAATTAACCATAAAAAACTATTCTCCAATTGGAAATTTCGGATTAGAAATCATGCTGAAATCAGTGTGAAATAACAGAGTACATCCAGTACAGTGAAAACATGCCAATTAATGAAAGCCTTGTCTTGCAGCAAAAATATTATTAGATAGTTGAGCATAGATTGCTGATTAAATTTTTTTTCCAGTGCATAAGTGATGAGAAAAAAAAACAACCTTATAAAATTATAATAAAAGTGATCAACAGCACACAGCACTGAGTAAGTGCACTGGACATAGGATCAATGGATATCTCAAAATCTAACAAAAATATCTAATAAAAACAGACAACTGAAGAAAAAATGCTGGCATATAACTGTCAATGAAGTAACTCCAACTTGATTGATCAAACCACTGATCTAATGTTTTGGACAAAAAGTTGTAATTTTCACAAATTATATGTTATTATTATAATTATTCCCACAACAGCTTTACCAGACAAAGTAATATGATGACGGCATATGTAGACAATGTCCAAATTGCTGCTTGTCAACTGACCAAATATATTTTACACAATAAAACCTATTATGTCATTACTTATGTTTCCATCAGCCTGCTAGTAGCAGAGCGCCCCCTATAGTTGGCACGGACTAAGGGACTTGTTCAAGGACACTAGAACAAGGCTAATGTTTGTCAGTATGTGCACCAGGTCCTCAGATAAAAGAACAATCTGTGTAACCAGCGATGCAACAAATACAAACTAATCACATTTTCAAGCTGTGCGCACTCTGAGTCCATTCCTTTGACAGTGGCTTTTTCCTGAAACTGTGAAATAACCTTAGAGACAGTGAGACCTTCCTACATGGTTAGAGCGAGAATGATGCACACATTCATCCTGCTCCGTGTGTGTGTGTGTGTGTGTGCTCACCACTTTGTGCCAGAGTGAGGGTATGAGTAGCAGAGAACACAAAACATCTGCTTGCTGTGAAAATGAAACAGCCTAATGGTGTACACAGTGCACCCGTTTCATTCACTGAAGGGGACAATCCACACAGGTACTATTTGGCACAGTGAGCACAAAACCCAGCGTTGAAAGGCTAATGTGCTCTACTGCAGCTTTCACAAAAAACTCTGTCAGTGCTACAAAGTACTCCACTAGCATGTGTGTGTTTATTTGTGATCTCAAATATTGTTACACAAAGTCTATCCTATCAGCTTATCTTCACGCATGCATGTGTGTGTAGCATGTTGTTTGATGATGTTTGACATAGTGGGCAGACAGAAACACACATTCTCAAGCCTCAAGAGGCTTTAATGCGTGCGTTTGTGCTCCGATATGCTTTCTCTCTGATATGTTATTCTATTGTGGCTCCGCCTGTGAAATCTGAGGTATGTAGAAAGAAGTTCAGAAAGATGAGACAGACAAAAAGATGAGAGGAAAAAGGCAGAGAGAAAAACACTCACACAACATATTACATGTAGCGCGGGACAGGGAGGGACATGCAGGGAGAGATAGGGGGAAATGGTTGCGAAACAGGAGGGAGAGACGGCAAGAGGTCATCCCTGGGTAATTTGTTTTGGTCCTCTCAGAGCACAGACACACAGGGAGCAGGTAAACCAATTACAGTGTGACATGAATCACTAAGACCTACAGGCAGCCACGCAGCTGGCCGGCCAGCCAGGCAGAGCAGCCAAACAGCCAGCCGAGTGCACGCTATCTCTTTCCCTAAGTGCTGGTCAATCACAAGCCGCAGCCCTCGCTCTTCCCTTGACAATGATTGCACATCTGGAGGGAGCTGATCAGAGAAAAAACATAACATAATTTCCCCACGGCATCAACGCTCAGAAATCCTGTGAAGCTCTGGCGGCTTTTTAACTTTTCAATAGATCTGGATGTTCTTGTGAAGGAAACACCTCACACTGGTGGCTGCTGGGAAACATTGTGTATCGACTCAAACACATAAACAGAAGATGCAATGCAGAAACCAGGCGGGTAGCATTTACAAAAACTGTGACTTTTACGATGGCTTCATCTGTGATAAATCAATTTAACCTGACAGTATGTGTTCCTCAATTCAGCTAAACCATAAACAATAAGGATAAGGATACGGCTCTTCTGAAGAGGCACAGGGTTGGATGTCAGATCCCAGTGGATGTCATAGCCTAGTCAAATACTCCAGGGGGAGTTTCTAAACACTTACATGATATAGACTTAAGCAATTACTTAAATTTACTTAATCACCCAATGGTTGTCAGAATAATATCATGTCAGGCGTCTGTCACATCAGCGCCACTGGCTATATAACAGAGAGGCAGGAAACAACTTGTAAATAAACAATCATCTAGGTTCCTCACTCTGCAGCAAGAGCCCTAATCCTCTGACAGGAATGTCATGAAAATCCTCCCAGCATCAGAAAGGGAAGAGAATGAAGTTGACAAGGAGAGGGATTGGACTGGATTAGATATCGCCTTGGCACTTGGTTTTATTTGATGTGGCCTTAGTGAGTGTTGTAGATTCAGGAGGGGTAAATATTTGATGAAGGGTGTTATGGTGTTGGGCTTGTTGCTGCCAGGGGCTGTTCTAAGGGAGCAACTAATAAAGACAACAGCAGGCAGGTTGTCGATCACCGCTGGGGTGCTGGCTGAGCAGGAGTGGCTGGAGAGCAGAGTGGAGCCTGTCGCCCTCTCATCGTGTTTACCAATGCACCTGGCGTGCAAAGATAGCTCTTCCCTAGACTGTACAACAGTATGTACTGTCATACATTTACACACACACACACACACACACACACACACACACACACACACACACACACACACACACACAGACTGAGCACCAGTGCAGCTGCAGTGAGACACAGTTGGAAGAGATTTCCTAAGATGTTAAATCTACCATCTTGCTTCCCCTTCAAATTAATAAGGGCCTCTGAACTGCTCTCTGAGAGCCACTAACTGGCCATTTGCACTGTCTGGCTCCACTGGAAAAGGCACTCCCTGCTTCCTCTCACAAAACACCCCCCCCCCCCACCCCTTTCTCCATCACACCCGCTGCTCTCATTCCTCTCTGCCTGTTTTACCCCACAATTTCCTTGTTTTCTTCCCTCCATCTCTATTGTCTTCCATCTCCACCCTCTTCATCTCAGTCCCCTCTCTTCTCTTCCCACCAACTCCCCCACACACCCCCCCATCCCACTCTGACTCCTTGCTCCCTCCCTCCTACCTCCTCCTCCTCATCTTTTCTCTCTCTCTCACCATTCCTCTGGCCCTAAAACCAGCCCCTTGGCCGCCCGCTTGCGCTCACTCAGATGGCTGTTACCATGACAACCCTGTTCTTTCAGCTCTCGCAAAATAATGAAGACAATGTGTTTTCCATTTAGATGAGTTTTCTGGCGCAGCGGGGAGATATGGAGTGTCCATCTTGCCTCCTCTTTCACTGCAGAGGAAATGTAATAAAAAACAGGGTTTCTAACCTCTCTCTCTGACACTCTTTTGCTTTACCTCGCTGCCTCTCTACACACCTGCACACAAATCAGGGTGCTGTGTAAGCCAGCTGGGTGGTAAAGTGAGCTCTGTATTTTTACCAACGTGAAGAGCCTAGTAGCAAAAGGTAATGTCTGACTGGGACTGCAACAAAATACCACCATTCACAGCAAATGTTTGCATCTGCAATGTTATTTGAGTGCATAAATATTGATTGACAGGATGATATGAGACTTTGCTGATTAAAAAAACAACTGCAATGAAATCTCAGTGGCCAACTTGTCTGTGATAAATTACAGAGTCCTGCTCCCTGCTGTCAAATCCAAGCGGTGACAATGATAAACTGTGAACATTTCATGTCTTATTTGGGGTTTTTGGGACTTAGCGATAATATTTTCACACCATAATGCTCCAGCGTGGGAATAAATGCCATGACAACTAAAATTGATGGAAAGAGCTTTCCTTCTTTTACTTGCTGGTGTAGATTTATTAACTTGCACAGCACACGAGGGGACCTGCAATCCAACTACTTGTTAAGGACTAAAAAGTAACATTTACTCTACTCTGAGAGGTAATTCAGTTGCACCACACCGGCACAGAGCAAACAAGCAAATCCTGACTTTTTTACTGCCTCACTTCTAATGACAGCACTGTTGCAATAAGTGTTGCAAATGTGGATACAAAATAAAAGTAGACTTTGCATGACAGCGTTAGGACATTGCAAGTCCTTAAAAATAACGTGCATAAATTTACATAGATGTGGTTTTCTGGACTGCAAACTCTGTCATAGTGTATTTACCTTTGGGAAAATATATGGCCTTCTGCCTGAGAGGGCAAAAAGACACATATGAGAGAAACAGAGAGAGGGAGCAGTAGAATATGTGTATGTCTGTGTGTTTACAGTGGAAATAGTGAGTCTAGGACATTTTCTTTGGGTCTCTTTTCCAGTGTTTATGGAGAGTAGTGAGGAACAACACTTCCTGAGAGGAAAGCCAGCTTTCCGAGCCCAAACTCTCTTCCAAGCCCTGCAGACGGGGAACGCTCTGTCTCCAATTTATGTTTTCCACCCAGTGCTGTGTAAACACGAGTGTAGAGAAATGGTGTGCGTGCGCACGTGTATAGGTCTGTTTCAGATAACACACGCACACACAAAACAAAGGCAGGCAGGCAGACTACTCATGGACAAATGAGCCAAAACATCTCAGACTGCAGTGACAGCCCAGCACTACCAGTGTTTACCAGATATTATAGACCTTTCTCATAACGAGGCTGTTACAATAAGACAACATAAAGAGTGTCAAACTTGTTGAAAACCCCACTCCACTGACCTCCTAGTCCTCTCTCCCTGGCCTGTCAACAGCAGTGACGAAGGGATTTATAAAGAATGCCGGAAGGTGAATTTCATCTCTCCTTCTTGCTTTCCTGTCCCTGCTGGCCGCACTCTGTTCATTCTTAATTACATCCAGATCAGACTATTAATGAAGTCAGTCTGATTTTAACAATACCTACAGGGAGTAAAGGAGGACTTTCCTCAGCCAGGGAACATATCACATCAAGTCTAGCTCTTGGCCTTGACAGGTTTTGTGGCCAATTAAAATGACATACTAAAGCAAAGTAAGGCTAATGATTATATTCATTGTCAATTCATCTGTCAATTGGACATTCAGCTTTGCTATGCAAATAGCAGCAAGTGTAGACTTCTAGCTTCAAGCTGAGATAAGGAGCAGGCCACAGTGGTTTGATCTACAGAATGTTTTCATTTTCAAACTTATAATCTTCAGACCTGACAGATCTTAACTCTAGTGATATCAGATTGGAGTTCTCCATCAATTAATGAATTTTTTAGTCTAAGGAAAGTTCCAAACCAACAAATAATGCCCACAATCAAAGGTGTCAACTTCATAATGCAAACATATTGAATATATTATCATAATTTCCCTAAGGGGATCAATAAAGTATGTCATTATAAAACTGAAGCAGCTCATGTTCTTACCATTCAACTGTTGGACCAGTGAATTTTTGGCATTTTTGCTTCTTTCTCATGATTATCAAAGTCAATGAGAAATGTTTTCACTCTTGACCAATCCTTACAGTACTACACATGATTTCACTGGTCTGCAGAACCAGCTGGGCGAGTTCTTCGGCTGTTTACGGCAAGTTGTTGAGGCAGGACGCATCATCCATCAGTGCTCTGCTGTTTGAAGTGCAGGGAGGTGGTGACAAGCTGCCATTTGTGCCGATGTATATGTTTAAACAAACCTAATCACCCGCTACAGAAACTCCATCACATTGGTTCCTATTCTTACACTGTTTACGTGTCTGCTGGGATCCTCAGAGAGTATACTGCCAGTGATATACATATAAATACATGTACAAATACAAGGTGGAGGTTGTACATCATATGCTTTCATATGTACAAAGTGATGGCAGCCTTTTGATGAGCAGGTTGCCCACGTGGGGATGTGGCGGGAAACAGCCTCTGTGCTCCAGGCGTTCTGATCTTTTTAAGATACTTCTGTCAAAAAGCACGATGACACAATGTGAACTCCAACAATCTGATCTATATGTTTACACAATGTAAGCATGTGTGTGTGTGTGTGTGCACCATGAGGTGTATGTCTCTATCTCTGTTCATGTGTGTCTGTAGATCCATTGTCCACTGCCACCTGCAGAACAACCCTCCACACCACACACACACACACACACACACA
>JAUBNQ010000007.1:12050450-12065759 GCA_032353495.1 Ctenopoma kingsleyae | reverse complement strand
ACCTCAAACTTCATTACCACCAAACTGAGAGCGGAAGAGTTCGTGAGCAGAAACTTTTTAATGTTGTTTAATTCCTAATGTCTCTTGATCTCAATTATTTTTCTTTCAGAAAATGTCTTGTTCAGCAAGAAGCCGTGTTAAGATTAAATTAAAACACTGCTGCACTGAGAAGTTTGACAGGTTTTGTTCAATGAAAAAACTGGGTTTTTTAAACCCATGTTAACACATCTTAAGTGTTCTATATTTTAGCTTTTGCAACTAATCTAAAAGACAAAAATGCATTTTAATATTTATAAAAACATTTCTTAACATTGTCCAACTTCCATGACCTGTAGGACTTCATTACTGCTGAAGACAGATACCTTAAAAACACGAATAGAGTATATATTAAACTTTTTAAGTAGGAGTAAACGATGCATTTGTCAGGGACTGGAATGGACAGATTAAGTGATAAAGCTCTAACAGCACACACAGACATTAATTATTGTATAAGAATGGACTGAAGTTGATAGGCGAAACCTATCTGCAGTATAAATGACATGTTTGAGTGTACACATATGTAAGCATATATTTTTCATTTTCACAGCTCACTAAGAGGAGCCACTTCACCAGTGGTTATAACAGCAGCTTCAAGTTCACTGCGGATTCACTAATCCTTCACTTATCTGAACCACACTAATACTGCTGCAGGACCCCCACCTTCCACACTATTCTTTACTTTCTCTCTATGTTTTCTCCTTCTCAATTTTCTCTCCCAGGCCTCCTCACTCTCACAGTGCCCGCCCTGCAGCTCTCATTCCAGTCTTGTTCCCCCTCCAACCCCCAATGCGCTGCTTGAAATCCATCCTATCTCTTTTCCGTCCTCTGGACAAAACAGAAAGGGTTCAAGGACTAATAAGACAGAGCAGCAGGGGTGGGCTGGTCCTAGTAGGTGTTATTAAGCCTCACGCACAAACACACGGTTCGCCACAGGGCCACTGAGGTGAAGCCCCAGGGTGTCAGAGGCCATTTCTGTTTGAGCATGAGTGTTAAGAGGGTCAGTGAAAATATGCACTGTATTTTTTAAGACTACAGCTCCCAATATTCAGTTCTTTGTGCTGTTAGCCAATATCATTAAATGGGATTAAATCCTGAAAAGGATGCAAATTTTGCAGGTTCTCTAAAAACTGTATTCTTAGAAAGCAATAAATGCATATTCAAAAAGAATTTGGGCTAGCAAAGCTATCCACTGAAATCTAAACAAATTCAATTCATTTAAATGGGTTAATAGCTCCTTGAGGCAGAGTGAGACATGTTTCATTGCAGTTTTACAGACTGTCAGCGCCTGTAGCTGGCATATCAAGCTTTAAATGTTCTTTTCTTAAATAAAATATATGAAAATTACTGATGGAATCAAAATGCGACATTAGACTGATATGCAGTACCTGTGGTCAAGGAGGGGAGAGGTCTAGTTATAAGTAGCTCTATCTTTCCAGCAATAAGGATAAAGGCTCTTTAAACAGGATTTGGCCTGACCCACCACTCTATAGCTGGGAGCTGAAACAGCAGTGCACTGCCAGTGATGGATCATTTTTCATCCCCAAATGTGCTTTGGCATGGTCAGGAGTGCCAGTAGATGTGTGAGTGGGCGTGGGGGTGGGGGTGGGGGCGTGTGTGTGTGTGTGCGTGCGTGCAGGGGCAAGACTGCACAAAATACGACAGAGGGACTCGCTATCCTGCCATCCAGGATGCATTGTGGTCCATCTCTGGTGGTTTTCATTGGTGCTACTCTGACAACACAAGGCTGGGTCTTCCCTTACTGCTCAGCTGAGCAATCAGGTCACCTCATCTTGACAGACACAAACACAGGCACACACAGACATAAACACACACATGCAGACACAGTGCATGCAGCCTGCAGCTGTTGCCAATGATGTCAGTCCCGATTTGGCCAAACTAGCCTTTTGTTTCATGAACACGGAACAGAGGATGAGGCTTCATTTTGGCAGTGCAGCGGGAATTTTTCTGTCTGAAAGATTGTTTAGGTTAAGAATTAGCTACTGGTTGCTGACATAAGTCTGAAAGCAAAACAGACATTCATTGTGCTTAGATGGTTAAGAAAATGTATGCTAAACATTCATACATTGGTTCCACATTTCTTTTTATATAACTAAAAATCTGTACATTGACACATATATCCATATTAAGCCATGTACAATTCTACATCCATAGCCAACTTTATTAGGCTGGCGCTGATGCAAAAACATCTCAATATTTTTGCTATGTGCTTTAGATATTTTTAGATTTAATGTGATCTGAACCAAGTCATTCATTTGGTAAAACCCAACAGAAAGAACAAACAAACAAGAACAGAATTTACACCAGCTTGTCTCTGCACTAAATTGTCAAATATAAAAAGCTACAAACTTGATAATTGCCAGCCTCCACAGCAGGTTACTGACACCTCACTGTAATGAGTTGTTTAACAACTTGAAAAGTAGAAAAATTATTTAGCATTTAGAAAGTTAGAGACTGCCCCCCCCCCCCCAAGCACAAACACATAACACACACAAACACTGTTCCCCTTCAACCTCCTGATGTTTGTTGGCAGGACTGTCTAAGGAGCTTAATTTGTACTTTCTCATTTTTCCTTCTTTCTCACTCTCTCTCACTTTGTCACTCTCATTCACTTGTGTGTGTACGTCTGTTGCAGTGTGTTTTCATGGCAAGGGGACAAGAGCGTGGGTGCCACTAAACGAAACAGAGGCCGAAGCAACTGCACACTCTGTGGCAGTGTGATAGGGCGAGCCAACTTGGTTAACCAAATCTTGGAATGAGCCTCGGCTGAATTAAGCGCACGCCACAAACACACAGCTGAGCGTGCACGCGCAGATGCACGCACAAGTTGTCCCAGTGCCCAGGCAGCTTTCCTGCTGCTGATAATGAGGAGGTTTGGAGATGTGCATTTGTTTGTGCAGATCTAAAACACACACTTTAAAGGCTAACTCTCTGGCTTGCACACACTGCCAGTCACACACAGTTTCAGTCTACAGAATCTGCTTTCTACTTCCATTCATGTGTGTGTGTGTGCAGTAGCTTTTATTACAGCCCACTCAGACACACACACAGAGTCACATATCACACCTGCTGACATGAGACACAAACATAGCATGAGACACTAGTCTACTGAGCTATTATGCTGTCAGTGACATTTTCGAAAATAATTCTACTTCTCCTGGCATTTCATGCAGGTTACGGTACATACTGCTGTACAAGCAGCTTGCCTCTTGATCTGAGATGTGTTTCACGGAAGCCCGGCAGCCAGAGCTGCTTGTTGGAGCAATGATTTGATTAGGTTCGCGCTGATTACAGTCTCGTTGGTTACAATATATAGCTCTATCAGAGAGAGTGAGAGGGAGGGCGGGAGAGGGAGTGATTGAGAGCGGGATTGCCGGTTTGTCAAGCTGTCAAGAGCAATTCTGTATTGTACTTTTGTGTTTAGCTGAGCTGTGCGTGAGTAGCCGAGTGGAGATTCAAAATGAATCAGCTGATATCAAAGAGTACCGGTGAGGATATTAATACAAATCTGTTAGCAGTTATCAGCACTCGGGAGAGCGATACGATGCCGTGCATGAACTGGCCCCTTTGAATCAGATCACAGCAAAGGAAAAGGAGCAGTACATCTGAACGGCTCCCATTTCACAAACACCACTATCACAGACAAACACTTTTAACAGCAAGTGCCTTGTCTTCGTATTGTGGTTGAGAGCTGTAGAATTTGTGTGCAGTTGGTGCAGCAGCTCAACTGTGGTGTGTAATATTGGCTGAGAACAAATAATCTGAAAAGCCTCAAATGCCCTCTGCCTTTGTAAGCTTTATGAAATATTAACCAAATTAATCTACAGAGAACATACTGTACTGCCACTGATTGCCTGTAAAAGAACAATCACTCATAAGATTAGTTCTAAGAAATGCAGTCACATTTTTGACTACTGAAAACAAGGTGTAATTATTCCTTCTATAATATCATGTTTTCTATTAATTAGGTCTGTGCCAGCGAACATTGCTCTGCGTATTTAAGTGACAGTCGCAGACTCAGAGGCATCTCTCAATACAGATTTATTCCTAACAGCATGTGTGCCGGGCGAAACAAATTATTATATATAATTATATATATATATATCTATATATTTATATATATAATATTATGGGGCTTAACAGCAAGCAGTACATCATCTGATCAGAGGTCAGATTCGTGTTGTACCCTGTGAAGATATTTTTAAAGGCAGATATGATACTCTGTTTAGTAAAGCAATTTCTAGAGGCCTCAAGGCAGAACAAAAGAGCAGAGTTCACCGAGAGCAGAAAGAGCTTCACTCCAAACATGTGACCAGAAAATGAAGGTTGCAAAGTAAAACAGAAAATCATTTGAAGAGATTTTATAGATTGCAGATTTAATGTCTGTCTGATGGAAAAAAGAGAGAGATCAGAATTAATCCTCTTAGCTGTTTGTTTGGTAATCTGATTTAGTCTGATTTTTAGGCTGCTATCGCTAGTTGTGGTTACTGATGCTGTCTCTGGATTGACCATAGCCATTTTCATCTCAACACCTCCCTCCTCTTCCTCTGAAATAGTAGGGTTTAGTCCTGACACATAAACAAAATATCCGTATATGTAAATCCCTAACACAGTTCACAAAATTCTGCAATGTGTCTGCTTATGAAATGATTCCCTGCTCTGACATCGCTCCAGAGAGGCACACTATGACTGTCCCTGCTCCAAATAAATGACCTACTTTGCACATTAACACACATTTACATGCAGGCAAGATCCAGGGCAGCTTTGTAGTTTCTGTTCCCGGCACAGACACTTCTTACTTTAAGTGCGCCACGGCTCCTGTCCAATTCTTAGAAAACCTAGCCCTCCTGCCATGTTTGAGAGGATCACTCAAGCAGTGAAGCTGAATGGAGACATGTTAAACCAGGGGTGTCAAACTCCGGTCCTCGAGGGCTGCAATCCTGCTCGTTTTCCAGCCTTCCCTTCCCTACATATTGCTGATTACCTGGTACAGGTGTGTTCAGTCAATCAGCAGCTGTAAGTGTAAGGATGGCTGGAAAACAAGCAGGATTGTGGCCCTCGAGGACCGCAGTTTGACATCCCTGGGTTAAACCATATTTCCTTGTAGTTGAACTGGATAATAGGTGCCTAATATGCAGCAGGTTCTCTAGCAGATTTGTAGTTTTGTCGTGCAAGAGTGTTGAAGGAACGCGAGGCTGGCACACAGGCCCACCTAAGGTGCTCCCAGCTCAGTCAGAGTTATTTCCAGACCACCAGCCCCTCCTGTATCCTCCACCTCCACCTCTGGTGGGGAAACCACACCACTGCACAGGCCCCAGCCAGACAGGACTCAAGAATGGATCCATTATTCACACAGGCTGTTAGGGGACTGGCACACAAGGGTAGGATGTAGCAGTGGGACACGAAAGCTCACTTTTACTTCACTTTACTGCTCAAGGAGGCAAAATGCATAATGAGAGTTAAGCAGTTTTAACAAAAGAAAACAGCAGCTCAGCACTTCATGTGTAGTTAGACAAGTATAGTTACACAATGACATATAAATATCCACAGTGTGATTTGAGTCACTAACACAAATAAAACAGTTCCTAACGTAACAGATTTGCCACTGTGTACATGCGAGTGCTCAGTGCTGCAAAGATATGTGTGAACTATCAGGGGCTGTGTGACTGTAGGCACACAATACAAAGCAGCGCAACACAATAGTGCAATGAAAGTTAACACAGCTTTGGATGTCATATCAAGTTCAGAGAATGCTTGACAGCTCAACGCAGCTCCACACAACTTGACATGGAGGAATGTGTAAGTGCTTTTCTCTGTTGAGACACATGCACGCACGCACACACACACACACACACAGATTGTATACGAGTTTGCTCACGGACCATGATAAGAAAATGTGGTAAATGCGTAATCTGATATGCATGACTTGAGGTTTCTCTCTGCCTTTCTTTTCCTCTTGGAAATCGCAGGTTGCATCCATAATTTACACCAGCCTCCGTCTGTTTCTCTCTTTTCCACTCTGCTCCCTCCCTCTTTTTTTTCTCTCCATCTCCCCCTCTCTCTCCTGGCAATCTGGCTTTTGCAGCTTTGCTCATTAGCATATTGCAGAATGTGCAGATGCCACCAAAAATTATTCACCTTCCAGCGCTTTGATGCCATTTCACAAGTATACAAAGTAAACTGTCGACATTTTGCACAGCCTCCCAAACAAAAGCAGAGGGACAAGGTATCAATTTACTTAAATGTGTTGGGGCCAAAAAGGGCCCTCACTGTTATTTCCTCAAATCATTATTCACCCTGATTACATCATCCATCATGTCAGTCAAAGATTTTTGACATTGCAATGATGACTGATGAGCGTTTCTTCTCGGCCAACGTTTAAATGAACATTAAATATTTATTTAAGGCATATCTGGTCCAAGGGATATGTGAATACATGCTATTCATGCTGTGCAAAAGCTAAGTAAGCTAAAGCTAAGAAAAAATATTCATGCCTGCTTTCAAATGGAGCCTTTTCCTGCAGGTTATTCAGTAGAAAGCAAATTACTGGAGGACTGGAATATGGAGATTAACACTGCTGAAGATTTATATTGGTATTGATAGAAGCAGATCTACAGCCATCCGTGTTAACTCACCACTGGTTCAACAATGCTAAATCTGCCGTTCAGGTTTCACACCCTAGGGACAGATTGAAGCGAAGCAGAAGAGTATCAACACTATAGTAGACATGTGAGAATACAGTCTTGTAAACATCCTTCAAATGGGCTTTTTCTAAATCGACCACATTAGAGCACGAATAGTGATATCAGCCTGAGCATGGCTTGGCACCGCAACTTGTTTGAGCTCTTAAGTGTGACTGCTCTGTTACCTGACAAATGCCACCTGTTTGCAGTGTAAAGAGGACTCGCCACCACCCACAAAATACCAATCTCAACTTGGTAAATCATCACATAAACATACATTTTCATTCAAAACAACCGTGGTCAACCTTATGTTCTGGTGTGTTTGCGGTCCAACATGGTTCTCTGCAAGTGTTACATGGAGTAGTATTAATTTCAGTATCACAAGAAAATAAAATGACTGGGTGACTTTCTTCAAAGATGATTTGAGCTTTTGTTGCCTGAAAGCTGAAAAAACTATCTTCTTTTTCTCCTATGAAATCATATATCCTATTTTTAATTCATTCTTGATAGCACACAGTCTTCTGTGCCAGCTACTATACAGTATAATATGTTCACCGGTGCGTTCTGTTCTATGACAAAACTCCTGTGTGTTCAGTGGCTTGTATCACATAACAAAAAACACAATCCAAATTGCAGCAGTCTTATCTTGTTTGCAAAACCACGCTGAAGCATATCTGTATCACCCTAGGAGCTGATGCTTAACTGTTGACATAGGTGATAAATCAGGATGCTTACCAGTGTGGATGAGGACGTTCCTGTATTTCCTATTAGGCAAAATCTTTTCTTAATCCTCATCAATCACAGAGCAAGTCTGAAATGAAACAAAACAGAATGCAATGCACATCAGGGAGTGTGACAAAACACAATCTGCTTTTAGTGATAGGAAAACAAGACTTCATTTATTGAGATGTAATAAAGCACCCTGTCGTGCATCTGACAGATTGGAAGCACATAACAAGGACTGACAGAGCTGGAGATAATGTGCATCTCTAATCCCTGCCAAATATGAAACATGAAATACTTAAATGACAAATACAAGTTGATTTTTCATCTTCTTTGTGAGTGTTTTGCGCCTATCTAGTTGCAGAAGCAGCTGTCTTTGAACTCTCCAGGCTCTAATCATGGAGGAATACTTCTTCTCTGCTTTTGGCTCCTCTCTAACTACGATGTACAGATTTCCTAATGGGATGACCACTCGCTGATTATGAATGCTCTAGCCTACTTTACAGGAACACATCTTTAACTCACTTACTTCTGTGTTTGAAACTCCCACATCATTTCATTAATATTCTGTTAGTCTGCTTCCTAAAACCATCTGGATTACGTTTCTTCCACGTGTACAGTGGGCGGAAAGAAAAGACTTGAGCTATCTTCACAGGCTACAGATTGCCCCACATTTAATTACTGTTAACACCAGCGCTAGCAAGCTAAATACGCCTCCATGATTTATTCATTTTCCCCCATATCTGAGTCAAATTAAATTAGTCATATGGGTTTAATTAACTAAATATGATCTGATATTGTAATTTCACACTTGGATATGGGATACAGAAAAAGGGTACTTGAGCACAAAGAAACCATGGTAAACCAGCAATCATTAGAAGCTCTTATGTGTAGTCATGTTGGCATTACCAACAGCAGCATTAGCTGAATGATTGCTCCTAATCAAGGTTTACACACTGGGAGGTTACCTTTATTTCTGGAGAACCAGGATCACTCCGCTCACACCATTACTCAGTGTTCCTATTAGTCATCGAACTGTAGCTAATACAAGTAACCCTGATCCTATTATCTGGAACCTGTGCGCATACATCATTATGAAGATCTCAGATCTGCAATTAGGGAAAATAATAGTTTATTCTTTTAGTTTACAGGGTTGATTCAACAATAAAATGCATTTTACTGTTGAACTGTGCATTTTAAAGCTTTTACGAACGTATCAATCCTCATAAGGAGAAAAGACACATGAGACACACTTTTATTATAGAGCAAACATGTAAACAGTGTATTCATAATCACTATCACCATTTATATTCAAACCTTTGTAAGCGCTTGCATCGGGGAAGGTCATCTTTTTTTGCAGCAAATCAATGATGCTCACATAGACTGAAACACATTCACCACAGGACCTGCCGTGTGTTTTCCTATTCAATTGCACCTGGTCATTTCTATGCCTGAGTGTATTTAGTTGACGGAGTAGTTCTAAAGCACAATATCTAATGCTGGTGTTATTTCCCACTCATACAAAGCCATCACGGCACTAAATGAGCTGCAGTGAGTGATATAAAAAAAAAGCGTGCGGTAATTTACTGATCCCCAGTAGTGAAACATGAGGCCAGTGTAGCATGTTTTCTCGCTCTCACTGAGAGGAAATATGGCTGCTTAGAGCTGCACCGGCTTGCAAAACATTGCCGCACCGCCTCACGACACAGGCAGAATTATCAGAGAAAAAACAAATGGAGGCATTGATTCACTAGTTGTTTATTTACAGCCCTCTCCGGAGAAGAAATAAATTCCCCTGTTGAGGCTTTGTTTCCCCATCACAAGACACAACGGGATGCATGAGAAGAGGGGTGAGCTGGGCCACACACACACAGAGACAAAAAAAACACACATACAGATGTAAGCACACATGCACAAAACACACACAAACGTCTTACATCTGGATTAATCTCCGATGGGCGTCATCACAGATGCCATTAAACGTAACAGAAGGCGAGAATCATGCGGGAAAGAGGCTGCCATCTGAATAATTTATTCTGAAGCTCATCTTGTCTCGCACCGGGGGGATTTCTGCTTTCAATTTACACTGTTTTCCTCCCCATATTCAAATCAGGGAGCAGATTTGTTTGTGATTGGCACACGGAAGGTCAACGTTAGCAAGCTAGCATCAATGCTGAACTCCGTGGGCTGGTGTGCCGGTCTATTAGCACACTAGGATAGTGTGTGTACGTGTGTGTGGTAGTCTTTGTTTACCTCGGTGTATGCTGGGTGACACTGGAGAATAGGAGTGTGGAGCGCGGAGACAGCAGTGTGTGTCTGAGCTTATTAGGCTGCTTTCCAAGGACACAGGAGGCTCTAGACATTACACTGGCTGGGGAAAAAACACTATTGCTAATCACAGCAGGAAGATGTTAAGACTGCAGACACAGACTGAGGGATGTGGGGAAAGACAAAAAGGACAAGAGAGGGAAAATAAGATAAGATAGGACGAGAAAGTGGAGGAGTCAAGGATGAGACCAGGGGGAAAGAAGGAAAGAAAGAGTCAGAGAAAGTAAGGAGGACGCAGGATGAAGTCATGGCTCTCATGCATGTCCTCACTTTGTGTGTCACACTGGGACTAAGAGGAGGACGAAGCGGCTCACTAAGGCACAGGTCATCTGTGACAGGATGAGCTGTCATTAGCCAAAGGCACACAGAATAACCGACATGCAGAGGGAAGAAAACTCTCTTGGAGTGACAAACTGTATTTTCAAGTCTTCTTTTTGAAACTCCCAGCATTTGAGGCAGCGCAGAATCTGTTTTGTTGTTTTGTGCTGTTGTTGTATAACTCTCTGGGGAACAGATCAGTCTGTTTCACTTTACACTTGATGTAGACGTTTTGAGACGTGAACACTGTGTTTGTCTAAAGACACTTGCTCTGTTAGAGAGGAGCCTCTCAGTCTCTGAAATGTAATCCAAACTTTTACAAATGGATCACAAGCTCGCTTGGAGGAAACTGTGCTTACCAAGCAAAATGCCCTTGTCAATTGCTACGTGCTAGCTGGCGCTGATGACAGGACTTGGCTGTTTCTGCCATCACAGGCATGAATGGCTCTGTAGTAGGCAGGCACAGTGCAGCAGTTCAACAAGGCCTCTTTAACCAGCTGAATGACAGGCAAGCAGACGGGCAGCGAGCCAGCCACAGACATTCAGTCCTAGCTGCTGTAATGATGCCAATTCAGCCAGACCATGTGATGAGGGCAGAAAACGAGTTGGAGAGGATAGTCGAAATCTATGAGCACATCCACAGTTAGGTCACTAAGCTGTGTCTTTTCGTCTTTTCCATGTATACCATAGGTCTCCGTATGTCTCCGATTTGTCATCATTCTCTAGCAGGCCCCTTATGTTTACTCTTTAAACATTTTTATTGTCTTTTTGTTACTGCGGGGTGTCTATGAATGTGTGGCTTGTTGCCTTGTTAAACTTTAAATAACAGCGTCTACAGCCCCAAGCATTGTGTCAGCAGCCCTTTGCACTATCCACTTTGTGGAAATCTCCATGCATACGGAGGGGAAACTCGGCACCACTATGACACAGCATGGAGGAATGCACCAGCGGATGTGGCTCTCTCGCTCTGTCTTTCTCCTTCTCAGTCAACCCCGGTCTCCTCCCCCCTCCTACCACTGTGGGAAGGTCCGTATGCACCCAGTAATTATAAAGGTTATTTTCTCCAGAGGGCCAAATCCCTGTTTATGGGCATGAGCGTGTGTGTCACAGGGGCCCTGGCTGTCAACCCACAGGACGCTGACACTGTAGACAACCCCAGAGAAAATCTCAGCTTCAGTGACACTGTGGTTTCCAGACCCTTATGATTCTCTGCTTTTACTCCCCATTAAAAAGAAAAAGAAAAAAAAAAAACATTTGCAATTTTCGGTAGCTGTGTCATGACCTCAAGTGAGACAGCAATAATGATTTTTTGTGTGAGCTTCAACTTCAGCTCTTGCCAAATAACGCAGGAGTTATTTCTGGAAACCAGCAAAAGAACAGAGAGTATCCAGCAGCAGAGAAAACAATTAATACTCAGATGCTGAACACAAAAAATTAGCAAAGCTGCACAAAAAAGTTTTTGGTTTAAATCATTGCAATTTATTTATGTCAGTCATTACAGCAAAGGGAACTGTAAACAAGGATACAATTTTCTGCTATCATTGGTTCGATTTGGTCCCTTTCTAGTGCCAGACCGACCCCCTAGAGAATTGTGATCTAAGCTACAGTGCACAATTTCCTTATGGCAGCGGCTACAGAGGAAGTGAAGACTGTGAAAGGCCAGTGGCTAACAAGCCCCATAAAAACACTACAATATAACAAGCTAGGTATTATACCAGTTAATTAGTGGTGAACAGGAGGCAACTTTGTTTTCTGAAAGGCAGAGTAGGCTTGCTCTACCAAAGTGCTGCATCACACTCAATGGCAAACAAGAGCCTGGAGCAACCTGAATTGCAAGCTCAAAAGTAAATTTGTATGTAGACTGCTAAACTGTTAGCCAGGGTCAGCAGTACATACACACTGAAATCGGTTGCTCCCTTCACAAAAGCCGCTTCCTCTTCATTTCATCATGTAGGATGGGCTTTGTTAGCGTGCGGAAATGCCTCAAGAGGGAATGAAAATACTGGCAAGTCCCTGCAGCTCTTTCAGGAGAGAGGCACAGGAGAAAGGAACGGGTCCTGCAGCTGCAAGATCACACATACACGCAACCACACACATGTATGCCATTTGGCATGTACGTTGAGGGCTCTGGTTACGTTCAGAGATGACCGTGTTAACCTAAAGAACATAAACACTGGTGTGTGGTTACAGGGCTGTCAGGACACCATAGGAGCCAGCGGAAGCTAAAACTGATGGTACAGAATCTAAAGTTGGGCTAATGTTGTTACGGCTGCCACAAAATTACAGGCAGCGTCATTGTGAAAGCTCATACTGCTGCTGAAATCAGGGGATTTCCAGGGTGGGAATTACATATGGAGAATTAAATGACCCTGCTTCCTAGATTCATTAAATCATACAAGTATTGTTTGCCTTACAGAAAGACCCTACCAAACAGTCCAAAGACAACAGGTCAACAAAAGTTGAGATACAGCATCTGAGGAATTTTAAATCAGAAGTAACATTTAAATATTTTTTTTTTCTATACATTCACACCTTGGGGCAATGTAGTATAAATGGACAATAAATTAATAACGTGTGTTACTTTGTCCTGCAAATTCACAAACGGTAAACCTTAAATATAAGAACAGACTAGCCAAAATAATGTTTGAAAGTATTTCGAGTGAGCAACCACTGCGTTCACTGCTACACTGTCTCTGTGCACCACCCACATTCAGTTGACCCAGGAAATTTAAAACAATATGCTATTTTTATTCAATATTTCATGTAAATCGTACCTCCTACACAAAACTGACAGACTCAGCCGCCTACCACCATGTCTTTTCATTACAACTTATACAAGTCTTCTGAGCTAATACTAGTTGTCTAATATCAGTCAATAGTGTGCGCAAAGGTACATTTTGAACCATTTATGACTTTTCATTTTGTTTTGTATATGGACTGTAGCAGCCTGAACAAGACAAAGTGCAGCACAAAGCCTCTCATGTGCCAGAGCACAAAAACGGTGCAATGGTGGTGGAGCTGCATCAAAGGCACTGGCCTGCTTGGACAAAGCAATGTGGAAATCAGCGTCTGGCTCTGTCTTTGACATTTGGACAGAACATGGGTCAGTACTGGTATGGATCCCGACCTTGTTAAGAGGATCGAGCATTGGCCAAGCATCAATGTAATGCAAATTTCATTAGAATACAAATTCTTCATTATAGTATTTAACTTTTTTTGTATATTGTTTAGTGGAGATATGGTTCTTAATAACTTATGTTAATCTTGAAAGTTGCTGTGAAAGCATCCTGTGAGACAGAACAGCACTTGCAATCAAACAGAGATATTCCCTAATAAAGGTTTTCGGGAGAGACACCTGCTTCTAACCATGGACGACAACATGGACGTATGATTTTGACACAACAATAGTATTGATGCATTAGGAGGACTGATTTCAGGTCTCATGCTACAGCTAGTTATATTTATTTAGTCACAGCAGGCCACTCCCACAGTGATCCCTGGCCTCATGTTATATTTGCTTTATATAAAAATGATCTTAATTCCACACAATAATGTAGGTATCTAAATTAGTAATGCATACACTACCAACCCCACAATTATGAAGAACCCGCTCTCCTACCTATTTTAAAGCACAGTGACAGTAGATGAATAGATATGCTACATATCTACAAGCTAAAAGATGGAAAAGAGAAAGGGCTGTTCATTAAATGTAAAAAATTAGGACATATGGATGTGTTTCTGAACTCATTGTTTAACAAATGCAACATTCATTTTCCCAATGTATGTTCCTTTAACAGCAGAAAGTTGGACGTTTAACCAAAGAAGTGCATGAAATACTGTGTTATGGAGGAAAGCAGATTCAAGATGTACTGACAGAGCAGAGGAGCTTTTAAGACAGCTGCCTGAGTTTCTCTCTCTGTCATTCTCGATTACATCCACACGCTCCCATGCAAACACCCCACACTCCACTCCCTCTCTCCTTTTTAGCCAGTGACAGCAGGCACCCAGTGATGACATGAGGAGTGTCTCTGGCAGCCAGTAAGGCAGCACTAAACAGACAGAAATATCTGCTCTGACAGACGGACAGGCCATCACCCACCGCGACATGCATGCAGCTGTCACTGAGCTTGAAGCTCCTACTCCCAGCTCTCTGGTTGGATTTTTCTTTTATTCAGTTCTTTTTCTCCACACCAAACAGCATTTCCCTGGTTGTTCCTTTCTTACAGTTATCATATGCTGTGCTACACCTACATTTAGGGCATTGTGTTTAGCTCTGTTTGACTCATGGTCAGAGAGGGGAAGATAGGGGGAGGAGGGGAGGAAGGAGGTTCAGCTTTCATGAGACCAAAAGTTGACAACACAGTCATCCTCCACTTGTCCAGCATTGACCTGCACAGGTCCAGCTCTTTGTTTATTTCATTTGCTCATTCTTTTGCTGCTTATTTCACTTTCACCGAAGAATCCGTTCTCACTCTCTCTGCCTGTTTAGCTCTCCCTCTTTCTCAGCCACAGCCGTTCTCAATTAGGAAGGTCAGGGAGAGGAGCGGAGAATAACTCAGGCTCTGGTATCTGGAGCTGGAAACCACTGCCATAAAGCGCTGCGCCAAAACTGGGTTCTGGTTGCATGTGTGTTTGCTTAGGTGTGTGTTCATGTTGCATAAATTTGCTCCGTGTCAACAGGTTGCCAGTGACCTCTGACCTCTCTATTTAAACAGTATGACAGAACTGCTAATGTTGTGACTCGGACTGACGTGTCCTCTATCCTGCTTGAATGTAGAACTCTTTGAAGCTCAGTTAAGAGATTCTGGTGTTAAAACACAGGCCAAGCTCCAACACACTCACGCACAGGCAGGTACACCCACATACACCAAATCTTCACCCTATGTAGAGAGCTCCATTAAATTGCTTTGTTTCAGTGGTCCCCTCTGAATGGGAAAGAAGCTGGAGACTGCAGTTTACAAGACACATCTGCAGGTGTTGCATTTTAAACTGAGAAACTCAAGCTGCGAGAAAGAGCACACTAACAGGCACACAGATAGAGAAATATCCAGACAGATTGTCTCCTCCTCTCTCACATACACACACAGCAGGTGCAGCACTGTTCAGTGCTTTTCTTTGTGGCACTGAGCCGGAAAACACTGGCACATGTAAGTGAGAAGAAACTGGAAATCTCTTGAACATCTGTATATTTTAAAATTCT
>JAUBNQ010000007.1:12016322-12044256 GCA_032353495.1 Ctenopoma kingsleyae | reverse complement strand
GGAATACGAGAAGGAACTACAATAAGGACAATATATGGGTGACATAGCATTGAATGTCTCAAGACTAAATCTAACATCTAAAATATCTCGTGTTAATATTTAGACAACAAAGCATGGATGGTTTTAACAGGAGCAGCATATTGACTGAATGTTGAATGGGGCCCCCATACAACCTAACACCTGCTCGTTCATTCATTTAATCCATGAGAAGGGAGCATACTGACTGTGGGAAGAAGGGGTTGATTTTGGACTTAGGCCAAAAAGAAGAGGACAGGGTGGAGGGGAAACCCATAAATACACAGGGAGGCAAGCAGGTGTTGCAGACAAATGTGATTTACAGGGTCTACGTCCCATACAGTGCTGACAGGTAAGCCTATTAGGTTGATATTACACAGCTATAACACGCACCAATGGACCCTCTTAAAATGTGTGTGCAGCAAGTGCATAAAGGTGATGGTTTTAAGAGATATATTATATGTCATTGTTAAGTAGGCACATTTTAAGTTCTAATTCAATAATTACATCTTAACTTAACTGATGTGCAACTGGCATTATTTATTCCTATGCATACATTTTCAAAATGTTATCATTTAGCAACCACAAGAGAGCTACAGTATGTTCAGTTTCCTTAGACAGCTAAAAAAACAACTCTTCTTTTTTATTACGGCAAAGGTTAGATTGGTTTTCTGGGCAAATGTTTTTCTCATACTCTGAAATGATATCAGGCTTCAAAGCCAAAGAGTGCAGGGAAGAGCTAAATACTGAGAAGGCAGTGAATTTCTGCATATTGGAAACTGTTGGAGAGCAATCACTGAAGAATGCAAACGTTTATGAGAAACTAAATGCACTAGAACATCGAGCGGAGATCTGCAATCGAGTTTCACTTGTAATACTGCATGAGAGACACAAGACTACAGGAAAATTGCTACCACTCGAGCAGCACACTACAGATGGTGTTGAGAGCAACACAGCACAAAGCAATGTGTTCCTTAATAATGTGGTGAATATTGCAGTGAAAAGCTGAGTGCTTCGTACGAGCTTCTGCAGACGCCAGCTTTTTTTTTTTTTCCCCCTGTCAGAAGTGTGAACTCTTTCATCCCAGATATAAGAGGCGGTGGTAAAATCCTCAAAGAAAGTAATCGCGTTAAATGAGGTTCGTGTCTGTGTCCATGACTTCTCAGTAGGAGTGTGTGTGTGTGTGTGTGTGTGTGTGTGTGTGTGCACGCGCGTGTGTGTGTGGTCTGTGAGGGTTATAGGTGCCTCTGAGAGACAAAAAAATTCCTGTCACCTTTGAATTTAAACTCTGTGTCAACTCTCCACATGAGCCAGTCGTCTCCTATTTCACTTGGCATTACTTTCTTAACGTGAGGTAATCATATCTGATGATGTGGCTGTTCATTGACTGAGATAAACCAATTTTCTACACACTCAACTCTTTCAAGTGATTCAAATGCTGAAGATGACAAAGCCCAAGTTTGCTTGTTAAAAGCCTTTAACACCACGGCGTTTACTTTAGCTTCCTGGGGGGAATACTAGTCTCACGCGGCTGCTCAGCTCATACAGACACGTGCACATACACAAACACACACACAAGTATACACACACCTTATCATCCAAGGCTGAAGAAGCAGCAGGGCTATAAAATCCAACCTCATCTCCTTAAAACAGGCAGGGCCGTCCCTTGGAGTCTTAACACAACTCATCAACTGTTAAACCAGAGAGAGGCAGAGCAGTAAAAATCAATGCCCCCTAACACGGCAAACAGCAGTCAATGATGTTAGGTGGAAGAAGAAAGGGCGAGAATTTGCAGCAGTGCCTGGAGAGGTAAGGAGAAGGAGGGAGGGAAGGCAGAAGAAGAAGGTCCATGTTAAGCTAAAAGCAGTAGGCTAATATATGTAATTGATTACCTCTATGCAAATAGAACACTAAAAACCAGAGAACGCAATTTAAAGCAGCAGAGGCTCTGAAATCGATTGGTACTCTGAACGAGAGAAGCCATTTCCCTCTAGCCAAGATAAAACACTTTACTATGAGCTGTCAGATACTTATCAGGAGGAAATTAGCAGAGGAATAGCATTTTCCCAAAACAAACAGGTCAAGTGTTTCTCCTCCTTGAGTGGTCTCCCTCTCCTTTACTCTCTCCCGCTCTGATATCATCTGTTATTTCCTCTCGTTTAAATGCCAACAGTGAGGAGGCCGGGGCTGCGTTTCATTCAAACAGATCATTTGTAATAAAAAAAATAAAACATGCAGGCAGGCCCTGTGCACCAGCAGGAGCAGGCTGTTGTTTGAAACAGAGAAGATGAGGTCTCCGGTTTACCTCAGTTCCTGGGAGCAACCCCAGAGCCTGCCAGCACCCGCACATACACACTGACGCAAGTCCGTCCTAAATCTCAGAGCCAGATCTCACCAAAACAATATTTGCTTTTTTGGCCTGCAGTCAATGTTCCTGACTGAAAAGAGAGAGAGGGAAAAAAAGAGAAAAAAAAAAAACACACATAGAACAGAGCACAAAGAGATGTCGAAGCAGGCAGCAGCCCACACAACACAGCCTTGTCGGAGAGAGAAGAGGGCAGCTCGGCGTCAATATCAACACCGGTTCTGCAGTCATCGCTCAGCAGGTAATTATGATAACAACGTGTTCCCTAGGCAGCCTCTCTCTGATTTAGTTTCTGAGCACTTACCCTTCCTAAAATCTCCTCCCGATAACATCTGATATGATTACAAAGTCAAGATCCTTTTCAAGGAGCGCCCACTTATGTGCCTCTAATTTGGTGTATAGTAACTCTCCCTCCTGCGACTACACAGTGATGCTTCTCATCTTATTGTGTATGCTTAGTTAAGACAGTTCAGCATTCGGATTTTCATAACATTTTAGAAAATACCATGACACAACTGAACCTCACCTACCAAAGCCATCTGTTATTGAGCACTCCACTGCCTGCTATTACCTTCAATTGCAAACACAGCCTTGCCACATGGGAAAATACATCATTTCATTGTGTCTGTTATCATCCAGTCTGAACAGTGGGAGTTTGGCCCTGAATGGAGTCAGTGGAGTTGACCCTGTGATTACCTCTGCGGTGCGGCATTTTCCTTGGTTGTCATCACAGCCGACCCCTTAAACAGCCAGAGCTGTTCTGCAACAGGGCTAGGCTGTTGACATACTGAAGACATTTAAGATAATCTCGGAGATGTCTCTGTGTTTTCCAAGATTACATCTTCAAAGGGGAAATGCGGCCGGCAGCCTCTACTTGAAAGAGAGATAGATGCGAAGGGCTCTTGTTCTGAAGGAGGGGGTGGAATAGCTCGAGAATGCAATCATGGTTTTAGAGGAAAAGAAAGCCTGTCCTGGCTGGCTAAACTGGCAGGAGAGTGAGAAGATAGAGAGGGACGGGTGGTAGAGGGGAACCTGAAAGAGAAAACACACCTGTTGGATGGAATATAACAGGGGGAGGTATAGACAAGACTCTCCCCTGTGTGACCTGACAAAGGTTGTAAATCACATAGTCCATCTCTGGCCTGCTCCTGCCTTTTATAACATTTGGTATGCTGTCATGCCGAGGTGTGTGCATTTCACCCCCTGATCTTGACCATGTAGGTCAAGAAATACACAGCAGATGACAGTTCATATAATTAGCTGAGTGATATTACCCTACAATATCATTACTTCATCCACACAAAGCTAACACTGATTACTACAGAAAGCTGATTTTTTTCTTAAATGCTTTTTAGTGTGTATTTAAAAATACATGGCCTTGTGTTGTTGTACGTATGAGCACTGCTGTGCTTTGAAAACACTTCTGTCCATCACTTTCTTTCACAATAGCAAACCTACATGGTTATTTCTTAACATCACTTCCAGAAATCTGTGTGATGCTCATTTTGGGTTAAGATTTGGCCAATAAGGTTCATACACGTTTAATAAAGAACTAAAACAATAAATATTTTGTAAGCACAATATGTACCTGCCAAGATATTGCATTTCCCTTCTTTAATTATTCATCATCTGACACACATATGATATTCTCAATATGTCTGCAAGGAGTTAACATCAGTTAATATATTGGCCTAGCTCATTTATCAGTCTAACTCTTTGAAAGATGTGGGAATTAAACTGGGGAAGTCAATGAAAGAAGATACTGAATGGCATTGTGGGGAATGTAGGCTCCAGTATTTTTAAGAGATTAATCTACAAGTGACTGAAAGTTGTGATATCTCAGCCCCTGCTGCATCAGTTCTAATTATTCTTTGTGAAACTCCAATACTGCATCAACTGATTATGTTTCTATTGTTGTTGAATCTGAAAGTCTGACATGAATCCTTTCAGGAGGCCACACAAGTTATCTTTCAGATCAAAATGTGACAAAGTGTGGTGTTTACCAAGTGAAGTAGAGTTAATGTTTATTAATCCCCAAGGGGAGATTTGTCCTCAGCATATGACCCATCCTGACTATTCAGGACTTAGGAACTTCCTGCTCCCTGGGCACTGTACTCTATGTGCTGTAACTCAGCTGATCATGACTTAACTCCCGCGTTGCCTTCAGGCAGCTCTCTCCCACAGTGTGCTTTACAAACTGCATCATCACAAAGCATTTTTAGATACTTTGCTTGTCATCCGTGAGGAGCTTTGAGCTGCTGGCCAGCTACTTAACATCTCCCTCCCATAAAACAGAAATTAGAGATGTTAAATGAAATGTGACACACTCAAATTGCTTAGGAAGTGTTAAAGAAAAGCAAATTGTGACTCATATCTGCAACAAATGTCAGCAGTGACGTCCTCAGTGGCTGTGAGCACCTCTTAATGACTCATGGATATGGTTGCTAACGTGGCTCTGACGGACACAGAAATCACTTAGCAGTATCCCTTCCACCTGTGATAAAATTGGTACTAATCATAGTACAGGAATAATTTGATAGAGTATTGAAGGAGAATCCTAAATAATAACAGCAATTTCTACAACAGGAAGTCGCAGGAAGAGCCTGAGATTTTTAGTCTTCCTTTACTGCCCAGTCCTTCTTCTCAGCTGGCTTTGTGACATCATCAGTGAGTCAGCGACCAGAGTGGAGATCAAAAAGCACAGAGTGAGGTCTGTCTATTATCATCTGCACATACTGTACGCCATGAGAAGGCACAAACACCCAGACAAAGAGGCACAAGTCACACAACCACCAGAAGGCTATTTTTGAGCCACAGAAGAAGAGGAGATGGAGGAAAACAAATCTGTCATCAGCAGGAGGCTGGGACTCAGTAGATAAATCAGTTGAATCATAAATGAGTGTCACAGAAAGGAACTTCTTTTAGAATTAGCGGCAGTAAATAGCAAGAGAAGTCTATACTGACAAAGCAGCAGCAGCATTCAGTACAGTATGGTTCCTCTGATCGAGCTCTGCGGTGGGCCCCTCCTCCGCCACTCTAGCCTCAATGGCCACGGTTGAAAAATTAATGCAGCAAACTGACAACACTTAGGGCCTCCCCCTCTCTCACTCTCTCTCTCACCCCCCCCATGTAGCAAACAGGATCAATTACCAAAGCAGGGATCCACTCAGGAGCGCTAAAGAAACAAGAGGCACTCTCCATCACAGCTGTGTGTGCACGTGCAGGCGTGTGTGTGTGTGTGTAGTTCAGGCAGGCTTATGATGAGCAGAAAGAGGAGGAGGAGGTGGTAATAGTCTCTCTAATGACAGCAGTAGAGTGGATTAGTGAGCCTCCTAACCCATCAGCATCACTCCTCCCAGTAAGTGACAGAGCATGTAAATAACCAGTTATGGCCACTAGAAGGAAGAAAGAAAAGAAGAGAGACTAGGAGACTAATAAACTGAGAAAGTCTTGTGTTATGCGAGTTTTTCATCTGTGCACCTTCATTTGTATGCACGAGAAGATTTCAAGGAGTTCAATTTCTACAACATCAGCCAAGTAATTCAAATGCAGCACATCTGACTGGAGAGGATAACATAAAGAAAGGCATCAGCAGAAATGGCAGCAGGCAGTAATCCCCAGGCCAGGCCACTCGTGTTTGCTATACAGGCAGGCAGCACTGTCAGTGGCAGCACCCATACAGGCCTTATCAGTGGCAGCCATAGGGCTCTTCTAATAACCCTGCTGACGCTCTGCGGTGCAAGGAAAGACAGGAAGATGGACATAGAGACAGACAGGCAGACAGGTTTCACTTCCCAGTTAAAGAAAAAATCTGAGCACCAGGTAACAGCTGCATACATGCTGTCACTTTCAACTAAATGTGCTCCAGTGTTGACTGCCCCACCTACTAAACCCCACCGCCCCCACCCCTCCACACACACACACACACACGCAATGTTGTCATGCACATTTAGCGTGACAACCATGTCTACGCTCATGCATGCTGGTGCTGCAGCCCCAGTAGAATCAGAAGAATCTGATTCTAGCATCATTATCACTATTCAGAAGGTCAAGCACAGTACTTCCAGCCTGTTCTTTGCGATTTACGTCTTTGTGCTATTATCTTTGTTCAAATTAATCTCCATCTGTAAATCTAATCACACTGACTCACCGTCACAGCTCCTGGTGCTCTCAGGACAGAAGCCTCGGCTGACAGGAAACAGTTTATGTAAATACACCGCTGTTGACACAAGACAGGCAGCACACAGTGCCTCTCTGCTTGGATGAGATACACCGATCAGGGAACAGATAAGAACAGCTATCACTTTATTCTTTCTTTTCACTTACTGTCACCATTCATCACTATTTATACATCCTTCCTCCTTGATATAAGTTTCAAATCTCCAGGAGCATTTTTAGCTCCTTGGCTCAGATTGTGGTTGTTGTTACTGCACGGAACAAAACAATGTGCACACAGTGTTGTACGGCTCCATCTGTAGTAAATGAATAACCTGAATATTGACACCAGTAAATCAGGGTGACGCAAAAACAGAGCATCTAACAGAAGCACTTCCAGGTGTTCTCTGCTTGTGTGCAAGCCAGTAATCATTCCCTTCAGAATGGCTACATGACCGCTTCAACTGTCATGAAAACATCTACTCCCATGTGCCTCGAAGCAGCCTTGGAGCACTTTGAGCAGAGTGGCTGGACGCTCTGCTCTGTGACTGCCACATGCAAGAATAAAGACTTAATCAAGACTCCAGTGTGGAAGTACAGCGGTGCTTTCTGAAAGAATTCCCTCTGCGAGCAGTGATGGGGAACCTTGGCGATGACACAGAGAAGCCTGAAGGCCTGTCAGCTCGTCTCCGTGCAGCTCAAATCAGCACTGCAGCAACTTCTACTGCTGCGCTGACGCACACTCATACACTGGCTGACATGAATTTCCAGCACCACTTCAGACATCCACTCCATTTCTCAACATCATACTCGACACGTGGTATGTGAGATTCTCACTATAAACACAGAGTCTTTGCACATCATTACATACATTAAGTTTAGCTGGCAGAAAAATGTTAAATTGACATTATTTTGTTACAGTTAAATGCTGTAGCAAAATATTGATATTACCTAATATCTACACAAGGGCTGTTCTAGCCATTTCACTTGATTATCAAAACATAAACCTGAGATTATGTTACAAATTGTGTCTTGCAAGTGCTTTCCTCTAAGAGCATATACAAAACAAACCAATGCCAATTGTTGCAATCAGTTGCAAAATGCACAGCATACAAGCCCGGATAAAGAGAGTTTTAGGAAATCAATACAAAGCCCTAATTCCTTTGACAGATATGATCAGCTCAAGATTTCAAGATGGTGACTGATATTTTATGTGCCACCAGAATGCAAGGAGAGGGCTTTTAATAATTGATTGTGCTGGAGCTGGGAGATTTTTAACCGCTCTCCTGTTATCAATCATTAATGGAGTTTCCATCAAAAACACTTCAACCCCTCAAGTATCAAATCTCTCTTGAAGGTGGAGGACCCACATTCAAACATCCCACTTAATCAAAGGGCACACAATATGCTCTGTCGTTCTCTCATTTTTGCTTGTGCAAATTAGGGTAGTAACAGCACAAACTGGGAAATTGTCCACAGCGTAAGTGTAAAAGTAGGCATTTTAGCTGAGGTCTTCTTGCGAGTGATGAGGGTTAATGGGAAAATTATAGATGTTTAAATCGCAGAGTGAGAACACAGCCTGCCAGTCACTGTTTTTACTTTGCTTCTCTCTTTACTGTTTATGCAGAGCTGTTTAAAGCGTGATATATCTATATATCCAGCTCACTCTGCTTTGTGAAGCTGCAAGGGCTGCCTGGTCAAAGTCATACAGGACACAATGTGCATCAGCGTTTTAAAGGGTAGAGTCATAAAACTGCTTCTACCCTTTAAAAAACAACCAGAAGGTTACACACAGCACTGAATGCACACATAAAACACACACACACACACACACACACACACACACAAGAGTCAACTAGAGTTTACTGTGTTGGACAGACTTTAAGGGATCAGCCAAGATCATTCAATCTCAAAGTCCAGTCGGGGTTACATTGTGTTAAATGTACTTTATCGCTGCAGCATTTCATCAAATAGCACATGAACATCATATACCTACTAGACTACATTAGCACAGCAGTTAAGTGATAGCAGAAATGACAGAGTATTCCTAATTACCCATCAAGATGGTTTTGACAGTGTTCTGTGTGCCAGTGATCAGTGTCATGGCGCAGTGCCAGCAGCAACTCTGCTCTGTTTGATTTGTAGCTGAGTGGCAAATGGTACACCATCAGAGCTGCAGTAGCACTCTTTCACTTTCTCTTTCTCCCCTTCTCCTCCTGGCTACCCCCCCACCCCATTCTACCCTCACCACCATCACCCCCCCACACGCACTGTCCTGTTTCATTGGCTCGACCTTGCCTGTCATCAGTATAAAACACCTTTTTCCAGGCTGCTGCATAACAGCCGCACTGAGAGGACACTAAGAGGTTTCTGTTGGAAGATTTCTAGCTTGAAGAGTTCAGGTGCAGAAGTAAGCAGGATGCATCTAGATTTAGGACATGAGATTGCTTTTATTTAGACATGGACAGAGACAAGTTTACATGCGGTATAATGCTTAAATGATCAGTTGCTTAATGGACAAAAAAGATGCACTGACAGCGACTAATAATGAAGCCTTTTATCAAGCAAGAGGAATAAAAGCTTACATCCATGCTAGAAGGACTGTGTAAGCACAGCAGCTATAAGCTAATATTTATGTTGTTATTGACTTAACTTACAATGGTAGCACACAAACATTTGCCAACAGAGAGTAGAAAAAAAACTTACAAAACTTACAAAATTTAAATAAACTCTTGTGGTTTTTTTTGGTGCCTTTAAAGGAACACTATTTGCCATGACGTCTATCTGTCATGGCTCAGCCAAAGAGGCAAGTCCATGAAGGAGTTGACAGGTACCAGCAAGTTCAGACATGTCTGTGATAACAGGAAAGATGAGTGAACATTTTAGAAGTTTTTAGACAGCAGAAATTACAGCTAGAACTTTGAAGAGAGAAGAGAACATTGATGAGTTTCATGCATACGGATAAAAACCATGTTACAATGATGTGAGTATCCTTGTGGCTTCATGTTAGAGAAGCAGTAGTTTCTCAGATGCTAAAACTAAACTATTAACTTTCTTCCAATAGCTACTGGTCTGCGATTTGTTTGCTGTTTGACATGCTAAATGAATGATGATTTTGTTGCTGAAAGTTGCTAATAGAAAGGATGTTTTGACGTAATTACTTCACCTCTATTAGCACAGAACACAAAGTATGGAGACGAAGAAATCAGAAAAGCCGAGTGATGGAGGCTTCTCAAAAACAAGCATCTTGAATCATCACTCTGAGCTCTGGTGGATTGTAATAAGCATTTATCACATTTTTTTTTAGAATTTAGACATAAATTAAACCCTATGAAATCTCTTAAGGTGTGAGTGGAAGATGTGTAGTCATTGTTGTACTGACATGACAGTGCAAAATAAGGTTTATCAAGATGAATGGGTGTTATTGAGCAGAAGCATTAACCTATAAAAAGTGATTTATACAAGGAAAACATACTGTGAGCCCTGGCTGCCGTACTGTAAGTGTACTGAATTAATGCAGTGAGTTATCTGAAATATGCAGCATTACTAGTTTGTTTCTTTTTGTTATGTTTTTAAAAATGCATTTGCTACAAGTCTGGTTATGTGAACAGTGCCAGCAGTGCTACTGAGGAAGTGGTCAACACAGTGACAATGCACAGTATATTCACCATATGTAAACATCTATTTCTAATCTTAATCTGCACTTTAAAAAAGCATTTACATTCAGATCACGGAGCCATCATTGGCTTGGGCTCCAGCCAATAAAGTGTTATAGGTCAATAAACTTTAAAAACATCTGTCTGCCACGTCTGCCATATATCTAATACCAGTTTTATTCCCATCTAAAGGATTTAAATAAGTGAAGAAGATGTTAAGATATTCAAAAGGGGACAGGCGTCATAAAAGGGACTAATCTGCTTGTCACACATGCTAGCCTTTTCCTTTTGACTCTGCTGACTCACATGAGATGAGCTGAATCAAAGCAGCTTCAGATTCAGTGACTCAGGAGCTTTGGAAAGCTGAGTGTTGCTGTGGCATGGAGTAAAACAAATGGGTCTACTGTTTTATCTTAAAAGGACCATACCAGTGGTCTTGTAGACTCCTGAATCACTGCTCGTATCTAAGATTATTTCAGCAAATGAAAGGTGTTGTGTGTCCCCTTGGAAAGAACAAATCAGAGCTTTGTCATCTGTCAATGTCTTTGTCAGCTTCCAGCGCCAGAGGCATACAATCAAAAATGGCAACAAGCACGAACAAGATTGAAGAAAGACTCTCAATTGTCATCTCTGTTTTAGAAACGTGTAACTACACTCTAACACTGTGCTCACTCACTCATAGACAACATCTTCCTAGCACTGGGAAGGTGACATGAACAGGTGAAATCTCACTCTGAACTATATTTCAAAACCTGAACACTGAAGATACTGTACCTACCAGTCAGCCTCATCACCAGCCTATAGATTTTCTCATACTTCATTACATCATTACCAAGGACATGAGATTATAGACTGATTTCCAAACTTGCAGACAGCCGTTGGTTTCCATTAAATTCAACATAAAGATCAACATGTGGAGAGCTGAACTTTGTTTCAGCAAGACTATCCACCACCGAGTCTGAAATGTGAGCACTGTACACAAACAGGAACCATTTTCAAAACTGACAACTGAATGCTAAAAAAGCACTGCTTTGACAAGCTGTGTTGTGAGAAAATCAAATCAGAATGGCAAGTGAGTAAACACAGATATGAAAATGAGCATGTGAATTTAGTAGTTTCTTGATTTACACAAAGGTTGCTCTCAAATCTCTGATGTTGCAGTATCTTCTGATGCGCCATTTCCAAATGCAAATGAGTTTTTACTCTGCTGTCACCTGCATCACCGGGTTCAATAACATAACTTAAGGGCACCTAAATACTCTATGTACTGTGATGGATTAGCTGTCTGAATCAAGTTTCAAGTCTCTCTAAGTTGCATTTCATAATTAGTAATGAATTAACTGAGAAAAATGGAACACTGGAAGGTAGGAAATCAATCTGAAAATGTTAAAAAAAAAATGTATGTACATGTAAAATATAGTGTAAGTGATTTGTAGTTAATAGATTACAACATTCAACAACACTGCTATGGCCATTGACAGTCTCTCTTTCACATTTCACATTTTCAATGAACATCTGAGCTGGTTTTTGTCACTTGGCATGAATTCACCTATTTTGAGGAAAAAGCTGCCACTGCAACACCAAGAAATGTCAAAACACTGCACGAGATAAATCTTGATCTCTCAAGAAGGTATGTGAAGTATCAAACTTGGCAGACACTGTGCATGTCAATCCACAGTTACACTTTGTCTAACATAACTGAACAGCAACAATTAACACCCGTTTGTTTATTCTGTCATTGGTTTTGTCATTAATGGTATTGCCCCAGGCACAAAGATCCAGTTTAACTGTCAAAATCCTCTTTTCAGATCAACTGCACATCATTGCAGCTGACAAACAGTCTGATAAAACTGACATTTCCCTCTGCTCTTTGCACCTGTGAGTCTAAGAAAGAGCTTTATCAGGAAGACGTGGTACACTGCTAGCTCAGTCTGACTTTTATACAGTCCAAACGACAGATGCTCCACATAGAGACAACAAACAGCTTAATACCCTGGTGTGTGCGCGCGGCCATGAGCAATGTGAATTTTAATGAGAGAGATGGCGAAACAGAGACACAAGAAGACCAAAAGCACAGAGACGTAGCTCTCGGATTGTCTCCCATGGTGTTTGGACTGGCGGCTGCTACTCTTCATGACCCCAATGCTTCAAGCCACAGATCAGATCAGGGACACTGTGCGACAGATGTCTGCCCTAGCGCTCTGTTCCAGGCATGAGTGCTGCTGGCAGACATACCAAAGAAGAGAGATAGAAAAAAGCACAAGGGAGAGAACAGGGTGAACACAGAGGAGAAGAAGGATGGAATGAAAAAGGAGAGAAATAAAAACAAGAGAGGAAGAGGAAAAAGGAGAACGGACAGAGGGATGAGGACAGCTTGCTGTCGGAAATCAGACATCACACTGCACAGACTTCATTCAGGGGATGAGATCCACTCAGTCATGTTTCTGTCAGACAGCAACCAGTTTGGTCAGAAAGTGACACTACAAGTTTAAACATACCTTGAGGCATGACTTGCACCCTGACTGGCCTATGGGAGAAACAGGACACCTCACATGTACTAAATCACCATCAGTGCTCTTTTTTAAAATGAGCTGTTAAGACCGTGAATAATCTGCATGGGGCAAAAAAAAAAAACACAAGTTAGTGTCTGAATCTTCAGCAGAAATTGTGATTAAACCAAAGAAGAGAGTGTTCAGAAGCCTTTCATGCCACTACTAAAAACTCAACATATGACCTCTGCACAAAAAAATCTCCCACTCTACTTCCGCTTTGAGGAACAAGACCAAAAAAAGCAGATGAGAAGAGAGAAGAAGGGAGCTAATTATAGCCTCATAGCAGGATGGCCAGAAACAAAGTTGATTATCATCATCGTCAAGAAGGCACAAAGGAAACCTGCTGCCTCCCCCCTTCCGCCACAATCCAATAGAGAGGCTTTTAGCCTTCGTAATGATTTAGAAAGTGACAAGTCAAACAGATTTACTGTGACAGCCTGAAAGGGACCAGCACCAACACTATTATTGCTCACGTGACCAGATCCCTCCACCCAATCTCTCTTGCCTGTTACAGGGGACAGCGAAGAATGAAGCTGGCTCAATAGAGGCAGGCAACAAGCCTATTCAGTTCCCCCTTCGCTCAACATGAGCGCCCTTCAAACGAGAGGGAAAAAGCTCTGCTTTGTGGAAGTTAGTTACTTAAAGCTACAGCAATCCAGATAAGGATCTGGTCACGGAAAACTTGTGACACAGAATAAGTAGAGATACCTTTGTACAACTGTAATACCATTACCCAAGGTTTATCAGATTTAATGAGCCATGAATACAAGGTGAAAATTTCAACCTGCAAGATCAGTTGAAAACATTTCTGCAGCAGCCTTGGTCATTCCAGTGGCCATGAAACACCATTAAAAACTCTTTAATCTGCAAAGGAGAATCATTAAAAATGGAAACACTGGGCACCCACTGCACCATGCTTTTTATTAATATTAGCTTTTGAATGAAGAAAGAGCCTTTTCTGCTGGTGTTTTCCATCTATATTCATTGAAAGGTATCTTCTGTGCCCCGAGTTACAGGATCTACATTTGACTTTAATTTCCGTAGCCCTGAAATATGGAGTAAATTTATGTTTGAGTAGCATGAGTCCCTCCTGGGCTGAGGCTCTTTGCCTGGTGCAGTCATCTTTTTTTTAACTCTTCTTTTTCTGGAAGGTGAAAAACTCCTTGGCTGTTTCAAGCTTTGAAAACAGAGCCACCCCTAAAACCACCAGAGCTGGCGGCAGAGGGATGTGTGTGGAGAATTCTCAAGGAGCAGAGACCCTCGGGCTACGCAGATTCAGTTTCCCCCTTTCTGGCTTCCAAAAACAAAGGAATTCCAGAGAAAATCAGGGCAGGACCTCACCCCAAGCCACCATGGCTGCTGCTGCTGCTGCTGCTGCTGCTACCCCCACTTCCCTCTCTCTCGCTCATACAAACATTTCATGGCAACATGCACACACGCACGCACACACACGCACAAACACACAGCACAGCAAAAGTGATTTCATGCAACCATCAATGAGACACACCTCTCCTGTTATACAATCATGTTGACATGATATGCAGGGAGACATGGTTACAGACACATGACAAGGAGAAGAGGATAGTGGTGTGTGTAAAAGCATGGGGGTAGATAACACACTGTTTGGCCCTAATTCCTATTTGCGAGCCATGTCTGCTGCTGTTGTTGACCGTCGTTAACCAGCACAGACTCAGACGTCAGCTCGCTCCATTCAGACTGTAGCCACACACATTAGTGGGACATTGAGCAACAGCCTCAAGATGTTGTGGGTCGGGCTGTGGTATGGCAAGCTGCCTCCCCCCTCTCCTCCTCTTCCTCCTCCTTCTCCCCCTTACTCTTCCAAATATATGAGTCAGACAAAAAACGTGTGATGTCCTCACGTGTATCTTTAACAATGTCACCACATGCCATTCATTCCACTCAGCTCCCATCAGGCAGCCAAGTAAAGGTTACAGGATGGCTGTGAAAACAATATGGCTGAGATGGGTAATAACTGTATTTGATGCTGCTAATGTATGTAATCTGGAATAATGGGTACTTGCTGAGGTGGGAACAGACAAAGTAGAGCTTTTAACAAGTTCCACTTCTCCTTCCTGCTGGATATTTTACTTGAAAATTGACTGAGCAAACCGTTTTAAAATATACGTACATATCTGTTTTTATTTCTAAAATACAATCTTAAGGGTGTAAAAAATATATATTACCTAAATTATTTCCAATAGCAGACATGTTTCTGATTAACCCTGCATCCTTTAAAAATCATAAAACACAGGGACCCTTGGTGTTTTGTCAATAATGTTTGCCAGATAATTAAAGAGCCCTGGGAGACAATGATAAACACTGTTTGGAGGCTGATCCCTGGCAAGAGCCAAGCGGTGTATCATTGCTGTCTCCGGAATACACGCGATTAGCCTGGTCTCATTACTGATATGATAAATGATGGCTTCCACCGTGGCTTTGGTTTGCTGGGAGGACGTACTTTCAACAAGAGGAGATTAGAAAAAAGTGGTGAAACACATTGCCCCTGTAATAGACCTGGAATAAACAAGAGAGATGGGTTATCTGCAGTGAGATCGCAGATAAAGTTTGTAAAATGTAAAAAGTCCAACCTGCAGCCTGTTACAGAACATTCAACAATATAAATTTCTGAGATCACAAAGTGGACTTTTAAATTCAAATTATTGGCCTCTTTATTTGTTTCACTCCTCATCACCCACCTACCCTCTCTCCATCTCTCTCTCTCTCTCTGTGAAGTTAATGCTGCAGCCCACCAGCCCGTCTCTCTTTACAGCTGGTGTATCCACACAAACGTTTAAAATATGCCCCTTTATCTGAGCTGCCCAGGCGGGAAAATGAAAGGGATGTCAGTGCTTAGAACCCTGGGAAAGCGACTGGCTCAACTGCCAGTGTCAAAACCGAGGGGAGGGCACCAAGCGGGCACAAACACACTGCACACAGTAATACACTTTTTCTGTCATTGAGCAATGTCAAAAAGCAGTAAGAAAACGGTTTTAGTAGGGCAGTGGAGCTCATGATTATATGCCAACATGATTTTTTTTTGGGGGGGGGGGCTCTCAATAACATCCAAAACTGGTTTCATTAACAGACCAAAAGTACAACTGAAAAAAATCAATATAGCTTACTTCTCTCTGCCTCATTTGCAAAAATACCTTTTTATTTCTTGCTACTGTTCGAAATTGAGCACAATTCAGCCTTTGCACTCTTTGCATGTGTAAGAATTTTGTGTTATCTGAGAGCAGATATTGCATAAACACTCCCCCACCACACACACACACACACACAATAACTGCCATCGCAGGATAAGAATAAATGCTGTCTGTTTGCATTAGTAAAACCTAGTTAATTTACTTTGTCAGAAAACAAGGAAGTATTTATCCCTGGAGGCCATGTTGGAGACAATTCGACTGCCTTCAGAGAAACTCCGCCATCACTCTCCATCTCCCACGCAACCTCCACCAGAAAATCTGCATCCCTGTACACTCTGAGAGACAACAGTGCCGACTAGACAAGAGACTGTTTATGGCACAAATGATATTATAAACACAGCATGTGGCACATTATATTTAGAAAAAAGATTCATTATAGGCTATAAGCTAGAAAGATTTGCAACATGCTGAGCAGAGGGCAATGACGGTGTATTTAAAATGAATTTGCATAATCTCAAAACCTCTTCAAAATGTTGTTTGAAGACACAACAGGTTTTAACTTATTGACTCAACCCAGCAGACGTTCTCCTTTGCCGGACTGGTTATTCTAATACCTGGCATGGACTCGAGCTTCGGGCAAGCTGCATGAGAGCGCGCCCAAGCACAGTGGCTGTCTGGCAAATGAACCCATGTGGGACACTGTGTAAGGTGTGAAGACCTCTTGGAGGAGGCTGCAGTCTGCGCTGGCTTGCAGGCATGCTCCGGTATCAGGAGAGACAAGGCAAACACGGCAGATCAGTGCTGAAACCATAAACTCACTGACCCAGCATGAAGAGGGAGAGGGGACTAATTAGTGGCTGTACTTACAACTCAAAGGGAAGGGAGAGAGACGAGGAGAAGGGAGGGAGAGGGGTAAAGAGCACACAGCACACACAGAGCATGCAGTTGGAGGATGAGGACAATGAGTTTGTTTAACTTAAACAGGATTTACAAGCCAAACAGACACACGCCAACGCCACTCACTCAGACACATACTATCACTTTTCCTCTCTGCTGCTACCCCTTTCTCTTGCCGTCTCACCAGCACAGACTCACAGCTGAGACAGGCTCTGTGAGGATTTCATCAGCAGTAAAAAAAAAAAAGTGAGGGTAATTGCTTGCGATGGTGAGAAGTCTTGAGTGCAGGCGGCAGCGGTGGGCGAATGGATGGATGGATGGATGGATAGAGGGAACATTTTGTTCCTCCTGTGCGGGCTCTCATATTGTTCCCGGTGAGGCCGGGTGTCATTTATGATTCAAGGGCCCCAATCTCTCGACGGATGGGAACAGGACATGGCCATTGTGACATCCCCCGCACTCGTTTCTCAAAGAACATAAAATCAAACATGCATGAGACGTTGACAGGGGTGGGCCAGCAACTTCTTTCTTCACTCTCCCTTTCTGCACTCTGTTCACTCTCTTGTCTCCGGAAAAAAATAAATCACTTAGAGGACTGCATCTCCCCAGTGTTGGGAGAGCTCAAAGTTGAAGTGATGCTTTTAAAAAACAAGAAGATAAGCTGATCTTTTGCCTTTTGTATTACATCATTTAAACAGATATGCGTTAACAACAGTACAGAAACATATTCATTTTAAGGCAGAATCACCTTATGCAGAACTTGACTGGCAGCTTACAAGAAGTGGAGTATACCATTTCTAATGTTTATTTATTCAATTAAGGGTTTTACTGAGTGTTCTTTAACAACGCCACCCTGCTTCACGCACCTGTGAACTTCCCAGCATGGCTACAGTCTTCTACAGTTGATCAGCAAATGACACACATTTGTTGCTGCTTGAGGTTCAACGCTTTGCTCCAAGATTCAGCCTTATTCACAGTGACTCTCCTGACTTTCACAGTCACCTCAGGAGGAGGTCTAACCAGCCATGTTTCAGCCACAAGCCAAACCTCAGTGCAAGGTTTGCAGCTTGAAAGACAGTGGTGACAGGCATATGGCCTTGAGGTTTTCTTATCCCTGCACCTCATGCTGGTCCACTGATGTCATCACAGTCAGCCAGCAGGATGACTTACATCTGATGTATTAGTTACACTGCAATTACCAGGTTCTAACTTGAAGAGAGCTTTACTGTAGGCTTATGGGTAGAATTACAACAACATTTAGGAAGTAGTTAAGTGTCTGACATGAGGGCACAACCTCAGCTCAAACTGAAGTTGTAACTCCCTCCAAGCCCTGACTATTAAAATTAGTCTTAAAATGAGTCTTTAAAATGCTCTGAGGAAAAAAAGGTTTTTTCCTTATTAAAGCACCAAAATAGGCACATTGAAAACAAAAGCCCAGTCTAGATGAAAAGTACTGCCAAGCTGAACCACAAGTGAGACAAAGAGAGAGAGAGAGAGAGACAGAAACAAAGACTTCTGCTCAGGACACGAGTGGGTGGGTTCAGGCTCATGGCGAGACACCAGACTACAAGAATCCATGTCAAGCGATCAGGCAGCAAGTATTTCGCAGCGCTCCTCAAACCAGTATGAACAGTCAGATGAAATGTCAGGTTGTCAAAACATTGTTAAGCGTTCACTAAGTTTTATGCATTTAGCAGACTGCAGCTGTGCCGACACATAGTAAACAGCAGCAACTTGGTAAATTGCTGAGTAACACAAAGCAAATTAGTCAGACAAATGTAATTACTTGTTTTTCCTGTGCATACTCGCTGCTTCGCAGGGATTAAAAGACACAAAGTAAGGTGCATTCAGTGCTTTAAGTCTTTGTGAATAATCAGCATGTGCGACTGAATAATAGATCAGAGGTGTTTAAAAGTGAATGCATCATATAGATTGTTACAGTCAGATCTATTAAAACTGTTAAATGTTTGTTAAGATATGGGCGTCTTCCTGATGTTTATCTGCAACTTGCCAGTTTATGTGTCTTCATTTAAAATGTCATTATTTTTCTGTCTGTTCCAACATCACCTCCTTTACATTACAGCACAGCGGCCCAAAAGATGTAATCTCAGCGAGCACACTTGCATTTGCACCCAGCTCTGTATTACACGGCTTTTGAAAACCCCCAAATTTGATTTCAAAGTGAGTCTACTGGAACCTTTAGCCTGCTTAGTGAATCAGACACTCTTCTGCCTTGTCTCACAGCCTGGCTGGCTGGTTGCAGAGAGGCCCCATGAGGGACAACAGAAGGAAATAAAACTCACACACACACAAACACTGAGTTTCAAACATTTGCAGATGGCTTTAATTCCTCGCCCTCTTTCTTTCACAATTCATCAGGTAACCTACTCTGAACAAGTGTGCTTTCTTTTCATGCTTTGCTGAGATGACTTAAAGCTGCTATCGGTTCCTCAGAGGGAGGAGAGAGGAAAAAAAAAAGTTGAACAGCACTAATTAATGTGGTGCTGCTGACAAGTGTTGCTGCTGAAACAATTTCATTACATCACCAGTTTAAATTTAAGAAAGGAGGCACTGGAGGGTGCACCCATTCAGAATCTGTTTACGTAGACTGCCATACAGGGAGTGGACACAATAACAAGTACACCTGCAATACAATGCAATTCCCCTGCAATAAATACAGACTGTGTTAAGCCTGTAATGCTCTCACTTTAGTTGAGGCTGTGTTAGATTTCATAAGGACACAATTGTTACTGTGCTTGTGTTATGATGATAGCAGTATAGTAACACTAAGATGTGGTTGGTAATAGATAAGATATTGTTGAGCATTACAGGTATCACAGAACTCCACAACTGTGACACAATAACAAACAATCGCAGTTCTACTCTTAATCATGCTCTCTTCGACTTCAGCTCCTTACTAATGAGCCTAAAGAGTCTATTTCACCCCTTTCCAAAGTTTAGCTGCGCAGAGAGCACTCTGTAATGAAACAGCAGAAGTCTCCTCCTCTTTCTCCTTCTCCTTTCGGGTGCCCCGTCTTTGCTGCACTCTGCCCCGGCTGGCTTCACATCCAGACGGGAGGAATTTAATGGGGAGGGTCCATCAGACTTCAGGCAGGAGGCTGCTCTAAGTCAAGCAGCTCATCCACTCTGCTGCGGAAGCATTTTGAAAATGTGGTACTGCTTGTCCCTAAAAGGGAATCATACAGTTTAATATATAAAAAGACAGATGTTCATTTGCACATCTGGAGTGGAAGAGTGTGTATGCTGTGCAGGTTCCAGTGCGGGTAAATTACTGGAGACAGTGGACACTGACAATACAGTCACAGCTTATGATAAAATTCATAACAGCAGATTAAACTTATTGTGAACAAAACTATTCCTCACTTTACTAGAAAGCCCATTAGAGTCACAGTGCTCAGGAGCCCTGTGACCTCACACTTGGAGCCATTGATCTCTCAATGATCCCTCAGAGGATCCAATCAACACAATCTGTGTTATCAGCGAAAATCGAGGTGGCAAATATCAGTGAAGCTGCACTATACAGTGTAGTTTAACAGAACAGTAACATATGGACGCGCCTGCTAATTGCATTACAACAGGTAGCCGATAATAGCCGTGCAGACAGTCAACAAGCCCAGGCGCACTGCTGGCTGTTAGCTAAGTGACATACATTCTCAGTTTAGCATCAAGCGAGTCATCAGCTGATCGACCGAAACGAGACATTCACCCACACACACACAGAGAGAGACCTGCAATCACTGAGTTACTACCACATTCCTGTCTGGTGTCTTCACAAAATGCATGCAGCGATCTAGAAATAATCCTGCAGACACGCTGACTTTGGCTATTTCGCTCAAGCGCAAGTCGTCTGCACCAGGCAGAAACATGGGATACACAGCGCGCACACACGCGTGGATATAACGACGCGTAAACGTGCTCGGTTGCCGCTCACGCAGCCAGAACCTGCCCCCTGACACGAGTCCATCACCAGCTCCTAAAGGTTTCTACGAGGTCACCCCCATTGTTAGCAGGTAGTATCTGTCCAGCGGGAGGCAAACCCCATCTTGAGCAGCCCTCACACATACACACTCTCTCAAATCCCGCTTTGCAACAAAAAAATAACCAGGCGCGAAACTTACTTTCAGCTCTGACCTCCGTGGCAAATCCGCGTACTGTTTCTCCAAACCTCGTGTTTACGGCGCTCCTCTCCCTCGCTTCTCTCCACTTCACAAAGACGACGTGAGAACCCCGGAGACGAGTGCGAGTGAGTGACTAAATCAACTACCGTGGAGCACGGCAAGTTGAAGTGTCAGATTACACTGGCTATTCAGTTACCACAGAGAAGCCGTGCTCCGCGGTCGCCGTGAAAATACGACCTAGATTTCAGCGGAAGGACACCGAGTGTAAAGTTGGAACAACGCGCACTGGAGCGGACCGCAGCTCACAGCTCCGGCTATTGTCTGGCTCTGTATCATTACACTGCGTGCTGTAATCAAACCAGTTATTAGTTAATGCAACAACAGCTTATTATGAAGTTTGTTAGCTATTTTATTAGTTAAAAATACAGTACAGTGGATATAAACGACAATAGTCTAATGATAACCCTTTTCAATGACAATAATACCAAGATGCTGCATAATAATAATAATAATAATGTAAGCTAATTTACCGAAGCGGTAAGTTTTGTCTTGATATACTTAAAAAAATCCACATATTTTTTATTATATTTTTATAATTAAATTTAATATCATATTATATATAGAAACCATTACCAGTGATAGAAGCTAGAATTAAACAGTGTTTTCATTTTTGTAATATTAAATTGTTGCTTTTATTGTTAGTTAATATTTAATGTTTTTTAAGTACGGAAGCCGAGAATTTTTTATGTCGTTATCTCGAGATAACAAAGCTCGTTTCTTATTATAAACAATTATGTGTATTGTAATTAATAGTAATAATAATAATAATAGGTATCTAAGTGTCACTTAGATTTTGTGTGTGTGTGTGTGTGTGTGTGTATGTGTGTTCGTGTGCATGTGTGTGTGTGTGATCCTCGGCAACCCGCGCCAGTCTGCAGGCGGGGCTCCGTGTTTTGCGGATGGCCGGTCTCTGGTGGAAGCCTCGGAATAACAAAGACGTGTTTGAGAGCAGCGGCAGGCTGGGCTGAGCGGTGACGTCAAGGAACAATGTCTCTCCTCCCGGCACGCACACACACACACACGCGCGCACGCCAACACACACAAGTTCTTCTCTCTTCCTAGTCAAGCGAGGCTGAACTGCCCAGAGGGAGGGCCGCTCAGCTCGCAGTGCATCAGATAGAATCACTCACTCCCCATGCTGTGCATGCACACAGGATTTGTTCAGTATTTTTATTTTTTATGTTTTTTTTGCAGAAATATAAGAATAATGGGGTGGTAGATTTGTCACTGCAAATAAACCATCATAACAAACAGCATAAGTAGGTCTGTGTGTGCGCTTTACAAACTCCTTATTTCTGCTGGCTGATCAATTTCAATACAAGATCATCAACACAGGTGACGAGTTTAGGTCTGCTGAAGGGTAATTCACTACTTCCCCGTTTCCCCACACCATCAGTCCAGGGGTCAGATTCCTGTCAGCAGCTCATGGCCCACGCTCTTCTCCTCTTTGATAGGAAGGAAGGGTTGCCATCCTCACAGCTTCCTGCCTGCAGGGCTTGTGACACTGATGCAGTGAGGGGCTGAACAGGGTATCAAGGGTGTGTGTGTGTGTAAAGGGGTGGGGGATTCTCTCAGTGTCTCAAGGACGCCCCAGCCCCCCGGACGAAGCAGTTATCTGCAAAGATGAGGACAAATGCGGACAGTGACATCACTGACTCTGGCAGTCACTCATTTTTATTTCAGGGGCTTGTTTCTTACATCGAGATTGGGCAAGCAGTCAGTGTCACATTGCTGTAGCAGTGAACTCATCATCAGCTTTTTTCTCTGGAAATGGGTTGTAGAGATGACCCATGCCTTTGTTCTGACAGCACTTCTGTTATTGATGTTTTACATCTGTCATATCGAAACAGTGATGTTGACACTGTGATTCACATAAGTCACATCCTATGCAGGGTTTTTTTTTTTTTGTCTTCCTGAAAATCCTCAGAGCTTCTGGTCGTCACACAATTTGAGCCTTTTTCAGTTTAATATGGGAGGACAAGGACAGGTTTCAGTGTTACTGTTCCCCCAGAGCTTAGGGTCAACAACTGACACATCCATTGTTGGCTTTTGCCATTTAGCGCTCTGTCTGATCATAATATTTTTTTCTGGATCATCTATCAAGTTTTTGTTTAATGCCAACTTAAGGCGACAGGGCTTGTTATGGGTGTTAGTGTCCCTGCAGCCAGTCGGGTCGCTCTTTAGTTCAAAGAATGGCTTGTTGTCAGAAGTCCTTCCTTTCATAGCGAGGCATGCGCCTCAGCGTTTCTAAAATAATGTGGCCAGATGGCTGCCAACAAGATGGATGGATTATAGGTGGGGTGACTTCAGCTTGACTTGGCTCTGTGTATAATTTCATACACAGTTTTTCAAAAGGCTGCATCAAAGGAGAACAAAGAGAACTCTCAGTGAAGCATGCTCTGACAAGGTTAATACATATTGCATTGTGTTGGAGTGTATCAAATTAACATATGAAAACTGTTTAGACCTCAGAACATTAGTAATGATCAAGGCCAAATTTGGCTTCTGATCCACATTCAAACACAAAATGATGCACATTTCTCTTGGCCACCTTTTTGCTGGTGTCAAGTCTTCCCTCTGTGTAGGCAGAAGGGAGAGCGATGGCTGCTGCTGTGGTTTTGTGTAGCTGCTTGATGGAGGGAGACTTTCAGTTGTGCTGACATAATCTCTCCCATTCACACAGAGGTGTGATGGTTGTTTACAGTGCCACCCTGCTGTCGCCACCATCAGGCTCCTGCTGCTGAAAACACTACACTGAAGCAAACAGGTTCTATCGTCAACTCATTTATGACATGAGTTGATAATAGAGGCAGTCACAGTAGAATGACCGAGTGACTGAGAGATAGCTCTTTCATAAGCAGGGACCAAGAAAAAAAGTTTTTCCCTTGGTGTAACGAGGTGTTATGACCCCAGTCAGTGATGCTGCTCCTGACCAGGTTTTTACAAAGCACAGTTACAGTTATATATAATAGGATGAACAAGGGTTATTATGATAACCATTGTTATAAATGAATAACCACAAGCTGGCAGTCATCCTAAGTTATTCCTGCAAAGACTAATGATTAGATGATTAGAAAGTCATAAAAACAATGCTGCAGTGAAATTCCACAATCTATTGTCTTCAGTAGAGTTAATATGTTCTATATGTGAGGTTAAGAAACATCAGTTGGAAAGTTACAGCACTGAGTATGAGTAAGAAAAAACAAATCGTTGTGTGTAAAACTGATATAACTGAGTGATGAGGAGGGGGGAAAGAAGGGTTAATGTTCAAGACAACTAGAGATGATGCAGGGCAGTAAATGGATCATCACCTGCAGAGAATCGGCAGTAAGAGCAGTGTTTTAAAATAAGACAACAGAAGTCTGGTTGAGTACACCATTGATTGTCTCTGGCTGCGAGAAGAACAAGAAGCTGAGAGAAAGGGAGAGGGACGGAAAACAGATGATACGTCTGCTGGCTTCTGGAAGCTTGGACAGCCTTTTATAAATGTTCTCTCTTGCTCTCTCCTTATGTTTCTGTGTCTCTCTCTCAATCGTTCTCTCCATTTCTCTTCTTTTTTTTTCGACTGAGCAGTGGCAGATAAGGCAGACAGCCAGGGCCCCATGCTGACTGGCCCGACCGGCTGTAGGGAGCGCAGAGGCAATCAATGAGTGCTCACAATAGAGCGCCAGCATCCAGATAGCTAACAGCTCCCTGAGGCCGTGGAAAGAAGGTGGAAAGAGGGGGATGATACAAGAAGGGAAAAGAGAGGAGAGAAAAGGCAGAGGAAGGTGTTGGGAAGTTGGTGAAGACATTTTGCACTTTAACATGTGGGTGTCATAGGTTGTTTCCGCGCTACTGGTAGATGCACATATATGAAGCTCTAAAGCATATATTCCTCCATAGTTGTTTAAGCTCACTAAAGCATGTGCAACATCAGGTCAGCGTTCATTTCAGGAACTCTTGGCTGCAGTGGAAGCAGGACTTTCCAGTTATGAGATGCGAAGTGAAGAGTGGTGGTCTGACGCTTGGGGTGATGGCTGCTGTAGTTCTATTTTTAGTCGGCTTCTTCTTCCCCTCAGTGTTGCATGGTTGTTTGCATGTATGCACTCGTGTCTATGTGTGAGCCTTAAAAAAAAAATTATTATGCAATGCAGTATCTGACCTTGGGAGGAACACACGCCAGAGGGATATGGAGAGAGCTGAGTAAATGTGTGACCACTTCAACCTCTGTGTCATCCTTGACTGCACAACTAGCTACCTCACTAGTCACAGAGCAGCTCTCAAAAGAACACAACATTATTAATTCAGCCTTTTCAGTTCCATCGGTTACCTGCTCATTGAATGTCTCATGCAAGACCAGGGGGGAAAAAGGGGTTACATTTTCGTATTATATTAAATATAATAAAAGTGGTGCAACTCCCATTCAAAACACCACACATAAACCTGTCATTCAGAAAAGCTTTTATTAGAAATCTTTGCATTGAAACAAGGATCTTGTAACTGGAGTTAAAAAGGAAAACAGGCTGACAGACAAGCCACCTAAGCTAGTGCCTATTTCTCAGGATGACATTAATATAATAGCACTGGTGCCCAAAACAACTTTGTATTGATTCGCATAACCTTTTAAGCCAATCGATTGCTGCACTCTAACTCAGAATGCTTTGGCATGGTCATGTTTTCAAGCAAGGAATTTGTTGCAGTGTTGCATGTTAAATATCGTGTGGTATCTTTTCTGCTGATGTGTGAGTAACTCTTTTTTTCACTTTCTCATTCACACAAAGATGTGGTGAATATGTTCAAATTAAGTCATTAATATCATCTATGATTGATCATTTTATCTTCATAATATGCTATGTGACTCTTAATATCACAGCCATCTCAAAGTTTTCAAAGATATAAATACTCTGTTATGACATCTGTTATAATGTACTTTCATGCTGACTCATGCTCCCTTGGTTTCTAATGGCCCTATTGCTTTCCAACATGCTGGTCAGATTGACTCAACTTTAAATACAGATTGTTCACAACTATTTAGTATTTGCTGATCCTGGAGGCAAGTCGTGAAAAAAAAAAACTGAATGACACTTGGGTTGTTTGTAAATTGTATGCAAGCTCACTGAAATTTCCGCTTGAGTGTGGCTGCAGACGTCAAGGTGACACATTTACAGTGTCACAATACAGGAAACAATACATGTACTGAGCATGACATGTCAATAACCACCACTTAGTTATTGTACAAGAGTGCTCAGTTCCTTACTACAGCTGTTGGAGGTGCATTTTTTGTGCATAATATATGCTGTAAACAAACATGCACTTTCAGTGTTTTTTATTACAGGATTATGTATGTGATTGTGTGATTGTTTAGAGTATGTTAAGTGACAAATTAACCAATACAATACAAGGTACAAAATGTACATTTGCAAATCAAAAACCTAACCCTAACCTTTCATTTTGGGTAGTTCAGATGTCATGTGAGACAAAACACTGGATGTTTATGTATATGACTAATAGAGCTGATGTGAGATTAATACATTCATATTAAGACCTTCACATAGATGTTGTGTAATTGAGGGGAGTGGTGTAGAATAGAGCATTCATTAGACTTTCTTCTAGGCGTCACTTTCAATGTATATTAAGCATCTTAACACCATAAACAAAACCTGTAGTCTGCTTAAGAGCTTTAGCAAACCTAAATCTCTGTTGTTATATACATTAACAATGACTAATCATGTTATACAACCTACCACTCTGCAGTTCTCCAAAGTACTCTGTGACTGAGCTCACAACTTCTCATGTGTCTCTGGAGGACAAGTGCTTTGTGCCTCAGCGTCCAGGATGGAGCTTGGAGCCGCAGAGCAGAAGGAGGAGTATTGAATCTCCTCCAGAAATAATAAATAACGCCCTTGTCTGCAAGTGACCGGTGCTCACTCCCAGACTTTAAAGGCAGCTCGAGTTACTGTGGCCCCTGACAGGAGCAGACAGGTTGTGTCTGAGAGAAATACCTTCCCACAGATGACATCATTGTGAAAGGGAGCAAGGCAGAGAGTGAGCCAGGGGTGGCTCCACAACAAAGGCTCAATACTCAATTAAAACCCAAGATCACATCATGATCTTTGCTCCTAACAAGTTTTACTGCATGATGTTATCTGTGAGAACATAATTTCTTTTCGTAGAAGGTTTGGTACATCTCTGACTGATTACACTGTTATGTGTCCACGAAGAGGAACACTTCAATCTTCAGGTATTAGTATTCGAGAGGCATTAAAACATGACCTTAATTCCCCAGAGTGGCAATGCATACATAGAACAGTTCTCCATTTAATACGTGCCCATATACACACCTACACGCTGTCTTTTAGGAGGAGAAATAGTGTAATCCAACAAGGCAGTCTTAGAGATGAGTCTATTGTGTGGGTTGAAATTAGCTCCCACCACCTTGCTCCCAATGAGGGTGGTCTCCCCAGGGCGCTGTGGATGACATTAAAGGGATTTGTCCGTGAAGATCTGACTCTATTACTGCAGATAATGTGCACAAAGATCTGAGAGAAAAGTGTGTTGCTCACGACTTGTGTATCTCATGTTTGTCTCTATTACCTAAAATGACCACAAATATTAATGTATTACATCTTTGCTGATTGTAGAGCTGCACAGAATCATGGCGGATTTAATGAGATCAGAACATTTAAATTTCTGTGCCAGACATGCAGTGTCTCGAATTGTTGCATGAACAAAAAAGGCAAAAATATTTACACCACAGAAATCACGGTGATACCACAGAGGACAGCACCACCTGCTGGTTGTGTCTTGTTAATGATGTGGGTTAGCATGTTTGGGGGTTGTACTATCTGTGTATATACAAAGATCACTGAACAAGATTAATTATGGAATGAGACCAGCAACGTCCAGATGCCGCTTAACAGCATCTCGCCCACACTTACTTTATATG
>JAUBNQ010000007.1:11995994-12016222 GCA_032353495.1 Ctenopoma kingsleyae | reverse complement strand
ACAAGATTAATTATGGAATGAGACCAGCAACGTCCAGATGCCGCTTAACAGCATCTCGCCCACACTTACTTTATATGACTGTGAGTGAATGAGTAACTAGAGTCACTGAGCCTAAAGGCTGTAAATGCTGTGTCTTGAGATGAAAGATGTGTCAGTATAATCCAAGCAGAACAGAAACTGTGCGCTCTCCACTTCTTGACCAATGGCACCAAGATCCCAAATGGTGCCGTGGAGATGTTCAGCGGCTAGAAAAAGCTGTGCTCATGTTCAGCCCAACTTTACTGGACAAACACAGGTTGAAAATATTTGCCGTTTCATTCATGCTTTCCATGGTCCCATTCAGTCACTGAAACCCCTGTGTGATATGACGTAATAAGGGGTGTTTTAGCTCTGTAAACATCCCAGTGAGAACGAACTCTGAACCAGTGAGCTGTAAACCTCGCAACCTCCGCCCACCCACATGTCACCACATATGGGACCAGCTGTACACAAACACAAAATGACTCATTTGGAAGGAGGGAACCACCCATGTCCCTCAGTGAGCAGTATCAGTATGCCACTATCTATGGAGTCTATGTAGCACCTGACCCTAAAGTCACCTCACCACTGCGTCCTTTTCCTCGTATCCTAATGTGGTTTGGAATGTGTTGCTTAGCAACATTCTCCATAAACACAGAGCCTGGCAACTCTGACAGGAAACTCTGCAGCTCTGTGGAAAATAGATACCATTACTGTGTGCACACCCATTTGTCCAGATAACTGGATATCTATGCATGAGCTATTCTCTGTCAATCTCCACTCGTTTGTTTCATCTGTAAACAGTACCTGTTGTATAACTCTGTGAATTTTTTGTACAACTGTAGCAATTTTCATAACAATCAGCAACCTAATTTCCTAATTCACTGGCAGTTCATTTGTTGGTTCATGAACTCTCAACAACAGCTTTCATTCCTCCTCTTCAATATAAGCAGTCTTTCATCAATTAACTCCCTTCTTAGGCAATACATAGATGGCCAACAAAGTGCCATTACTGGACCTCCATGTTGCTTACTCTGTCCCATCAATTTCCGGTTATTGTTGGCAGTTGAGCTGAAGCCCCAGTATTGATCCCTCACCCTGGGAGAAGATAAGGTGGGGAATCGAGATGGATTCCATATCTATTATCTAATGGAATTCCTCCTCCTAGAAAGGACTATGGATTTTCTGCCACTGAAGCGGCAAAAATGTGTGTCTACACGGGCTTCTGCTGTGACTGTGTGTGAGTGTCCTCTCTGCAAGCGCAGAATGACACTTTTGTAGGATGGATTAATGCAGTAAGCAGAATATGGTTGAAAGTGGCACCAAGGCTTTACGGACTGTTGAAGCATTCAGGGAAATGCACTCTATATGAATATGTATTGACCTGCTGCTCTCTAAATGGCCCTCTCACAGAAGTGCACATACATAGGCTCTCATGTGTGGAGTATTGCAGCAAATACTGACACACAAAGTGATGCTGTGATGGGATCATTCTTTAAAATATGGTTTATATGTCAGAAAAATACTGCTTTTTCACACACCACTTTTATAAAGGATCTATAAGTGTTTATCAATGGTTAATGAATAAGAGCGGGGTCTGGCCTGTCAGTTTGGTGAAAATGAAAGGTTAGTTGTGATAATGAAGCAGTTACGGAATAAATTCTTATCATTTAGAATTATTTTTGGGGCAGTAGTGGCCAAATGGTTAGAGAAGTAAGCATGAAATGGTGAATCACCAGTTTTATCCCCAGGATTGACAGTATTGATTATGTGACTCGGGACAAGTGAAAAGTTTCCTTCCTCACCACCAGTGTGCTACCCTTTAGTAAAGCCCTTAATCCCAATTGCTCCAGTGTTTGTGTGAATGTGATCAGGGTGTTACTGCAAAAGAGAGGTACCCTGAATAAAGCTCAACAGCTTAAAATGTTTTTTTTGTTATTTAAAAAAAAAATAGTTAACTGCATCTACTGTTTCATGCAGAACAAGGATTTTTAGATCTTTTTTGCTGAAACTGATGCTGAAATATATGAGATATATGAAAATAAGAGCACTGAAAGTTAAATGAAGCATTAAAATAACAGAAATAGAATTAGCTAAAATGCTCTGAATAGCTGTGGTATCTGTGCATGTAAGTGAATGTGTTGCCAGCACACATTGACATGTTTAATAATTTAGTCTATTAAATCCGCAAATCAAATGGCATGCTGGAGGAGGATAAAGTTAGAGAGACTTTTCACAATCTGGCAAAACAAAAAGAGTGAGTAAATCGTTTATTAACCTTTAGTAAAGCAATTAGTTACACATTTTAAAACCTTTATATAGGCTGAAATATGATGGGTATCAGAGTATGAAAGAAAAAAGAAAAAAGTGATGTATATATGACATGATAGCTGTTCAGTAGCATCCTCTGTTTCTTTGCTTTACCTTACATACTGCATGCTATCTTATCGGCACATTCAACAAGCTGTGCAGATCATCCTCTCACTTAATCACAACCAGACAGAGGCTGACCTTGCATAGATAGTAGCTCTAATATTCATTTTCTAATATCCCACAGACATTAAGAACATTTTGATCCCCCCAAACAGTGAGGACATAGATGAGGTGGGAGATGCTGTACCCATCACATGTTCACATCATACATTATGATATGATGATCTTCAGAAATAATAATAATTAAAAAAGACAAATAACAACAAACCATCACCATGATAGCAGTGTTTCTAGTAGCTCTCTTGACACAGAATAACAATATTAGACAGAAAATTAAATTAAGGTGATGTGTAGCCCATTGCAGGTGGATCTATGGTATGTTCTGGGATGGTAAGTCCCTGTGTAATCAAGCTGAAGCACAGTTGCACATACGCAGTGAATACTGAATGACTGCTGATAAGACAGTGCCTGCTTTACAACACATGGGACAGAGCTTAAGTGTTTTGTGTGTGAAGTCAGGGAAAAGGAATTGAAAACCTGCAGTGATCACTGTAAATGATCAGCAGTTGTATAGTTATAATCTTGCTGGTTGTGGCAAGAAGATACCACCATTTACCTTTCCCTCAATTGTACCACACATGCGCAAACATACACTCCTCTCCAGCACAGGCTAAAACCTAGAGGCAGAAGTCAGTCCTGTAATGGGGAAGGTGATAGCTTTAGTGGGTAAATGAATGTCAGCAGCAATTAGAGGCCCGGGTAATAGCAAATAACAGAGAGGCCACAGTGCAGACAGGTCAGGAGTTTACCATGTATCACCAGGATTACATCCACCCAGCGCTGGCACTTTCAGCCAAGGACGTCTCAAGGGCAAGGAGACAACAGCACAAGCACACAAGCAGGGTCTACACATTATGAGAGCAGCAGATTCACAAAGAGCAGGCACTTAATGTGCATAAGACTGGGGCAAACAATGTGATACCAAAGCAACAAGGGCGCGATAATTCCCTGAAGATATGTCCTTCATCTTAATTGTTGTATTTCAGCTGTTGCTTTGTGTTGAGACCTCAGTGGGTTTGGATATTGAACTTAAGGTTGTAAAGACTGGATAGGGATGAGATTGTACTACAATACGCAGGAAGAGGAACCCACATTGTAAAAGTGGCCTCTGGAGAATGCACACTTACACTGAAGACTGTGTCTAGCAACCTACAGGAAATACAATAACTGCACAACTGGTGAAATGTCTGTGTGATGTAGTCACTAAAGTTTGGGGAAAATTTAATTTAAGTATGGCCCCCAAAAAATTAATCACTGATATTAGTGTTAAGATTTGGTTTAAGCTTTTACATTTAGAAGCATAACAAGGCAAAGTTCATTTAACAGTTGGCTTAAGCATTCCTAAAATTCTAGATAATACAAACAATAAAAAAGGTGTGTTAAGATAGTGTTTCTGCAGCATGTAATGTGATTTCAAATATGTGTATGAGCATGCATGGTGTTTTAAAACTTCATGTCAAAGTGTGGACATATTGTATAGCTATTTCAAACGGGAGAAAGTCACCAAAAACCCGACACATACGGACGTGGCAGATCAGACAACCTTCAAGAGATGTAAACCTGTGGTGCTTTAATGTTCTGTGATGTCTCCTAACCAGACACCTCGTGTGGTTGTCATCACTGAAGTGTGTAGGAGGTAGAGGTTGTAGATGGCAACCAGCTTAATTAGATATAATTATCCATCTCTTTGTATCTTCAACCTCAAGATCCCAGAGATATTGTATGCTGTATAAACAGGACACAGCGCCTTCTCTTGGCTAGAACAGCCTCTTCTTCTTTTTAAGTGTTTACTCACAGTCAATGGAGCATATGGAAAATGGAAAGGTTCCAGTTTTGACACCATTAACTTTAATATATCTGTCCCCTGGTGCAAAGGGTCAGAACACGCTTTGTACTCTGGCGCCAAGCTAGATAGTTTGTCACCTCTCTGAACATTTAACGCTGACTTTGTCTATGGAGGAGGAGCAGGTTGTGTGTAACAAAATGGTATCAAACTACAAAAGCCTGCAGCATGGGAGGCTAACATACTGTACTCTCAGAGAATAACCAACCATATGCCAGAAACAAGCTTTAGTAGTGTGATTTGACTATGATCTGAGACATTTAATCCCCCTTCTGTCATATATGAATATGTTCACATTCATGTTATTACTTGAGTAGTGCACTTACTAAAACAGTTTGTGGATTTATGCCACACCCAATAAAACATGTCACAAGCTGCAGATTGAATTGTGTGACAGGCACTGACATGGAGGCTAATGTGCTAGGACATCATGGCATTGTATGCTGTAAAAATTAGTTAATATTGACCTTATATAAGAAAATAAATGTATTTTTCAGAAAGTGTAATAGAAAAAAAATGTTTTGAAATCTGCTGCATCTTGACTAAATTAATCAGTCCGTGGGTTTAATGAGTGTTCCTTTTCACTGGTGTTAACTTAGTAATTTCAGACATGCTTGCAGATGAAACTATTTGCATCCTATAATAATCTCCTGTGTCCATGGCAACCATTTTTCTTCTGGTACTTAGGAGCTCAGGTACACACTGTTCCTCCACACACACAGACACACACACACACACACACATGCACACAAGTTAACAGCTCCCCTGACAGCAGAACACAGCTTGCATTGAGTGAATGAAATAAACACCAGAAACACCCAGCAAAATGTTACATCAACCCTTTCTGGCAAAGTCCTCCCATCACATCTGCTTTTCTTATTGGCTCATACGAGCTCCCTTCTGCTTTTCCTCATCCTCAGGGAAAACCAAACACATGGCAATTGGAATGTATGGACAAACATGGAGCCATATACCATATAAAAGAGTCAAATTTGAACCAGTTTAACAATTTGGTGTTTATAATGGTACCACATCCTACTCAAGCATGGCTAGGATTACATAGGATTTTAGGTCACCCTGGACATAATGCTGTCAGTGACACTCAGAAGACTGATACTGTCTTAGATACAAGGGTCTATGTCACACAGAATACAGAACATTGTTTTATAATGCTCCTCATGTCTGTTTGCCAGTATGACCTTGCCTGTCAAATACTCCAAAGTGGCATAATTGCTTATACAACCTTCAGGAGGTTGTGAAAGCTTGTCCCCCATTACAGTCAAGTATTTCTGGACAGCACGTGGACAGTAAGAATGGTGTCTTTTCCCTTCTTCTCCCCTTCTCAGTTGCCTTTAATCTCTCTTTCCTATCTCTCTATCCCTTCTCTCCTTTTATGAGAACTATCACATTCATTCTCCAGCCAGCCGCCATTCCTTGCCTTAGGGCGTGTGATAGAAGAACTTTCATTTATTAACGATTATATCACTAACACAAACCAGACCAAAGAGCGCCTTTTTCTGCTGACTGAAACAAAGGAGCAGCATTGGTCATCAGAGGCAGGAGTTGAAGTCCTCACATGACTGAGATCTAATGGCTTCGACTGAATTATATGATTAACATATCAGAATAGAAGAATGGGCAGAACACAGGCCTCCATTCTTCTACCCAAAGTCAGATGGTGCAGGTTAACTGGCACACTGTGATCGAAATGTGTTTTTCTTGTGTTGATGCACAAGTCATGCCATGAAATCTCAAAGGTTCCATGAAAGAATCAATTACTCTGTTGTTACCGTTGTCCACTGGTGCATAGCGTTTTTATGCCTATGCTAGATTTAGCATACATTTATGCTTAACTTTAGTGTCCTCTTCCTTAAAAAGCTTTTTAGATATGTGGCGCATGGTTAGAGCAGTTGACAATTGTAAACTGGCGTGTCCTGATCCTTCCCTAGTGTGGTGGGGAAAGTTGCATCAAGAAGGGCATCCGGTGTAAAATCCTTGCCAAGTCAACATGCAGAATGATCCTCTGTGGTGACCCCTAACAGGGAGCAGCCGAAAGAACTTACTAGATATGACTCATCTCATGAAACCTTCAAAATGGCCATATCAGAATCAGAATATCTTTAGTCTCACTGTAACAGGTACAACAAAATTAGGTGCTGCCCCTGCGTTGTCAGAGAAATCTAAAAAATATAAAAGAAATATATTTAAAAATTAAAATAAATCTAGGAAATCAAGCATAGGAAATTATATATAAGAAATTAGGTAGACGAATATTAATATTATGCTTAATTTAGAGTTTATGTTTTATTATGGGGTCCCACTCATACAAGATGACTTTTAAAATAATAAAATACAAATACATGTCATAATACCTCTGTATGCAACAGCTCCTCTGGCTCGTTTGAGCTCCTGTGTCTTTAAGGCCACCCTTAGCCCCACCCCACACTTTTCTGATTGGCCAGCTTGTGGAAGGCTTCCTGTTGGCTGACCTATAGCCAAAACAGTGACTGTCACCACCACCACTATCTTTTGCTCTAATAAACATGTATATGATTAATGTTTTTTTTTTATTTTTTACATGTTAAAGCTGGAGAATGATCCGGAATATGGCACAGAAGAAGATGAACAAATTTTTAAAAACACACAAAACTCTCCTTCACAAAAATGAGTAATCTATTGGAATACAGTTTATCCTTGAATTGACTGGAGCATGGCTGTAGGCCTGCTGCATAATGTTGTTGCTTTAGATTCCAAAATTATATGTGCTGCATTGAAGAGTAACACATGGACCAGCTGTTGGCATTATAATGTAACTCATGAATTTATGATGTAATACAATAACTGATACAAAACAATATCTCAGGTACATATTTCAACTTACCTGTCCCATCCTCCACCCACCCATGTACAGCTGCAACAGCACTTTCCTTTATCAACAACCAAGCCAAAAATCCTGCTGCATACTGGGGCAGGTGGTGAAAAAGTCATCAAGAAGTGCCATGAACAGATAAAAACATTGCTCAAAGTTGTTTACTGGCCTGTGGTGGTATGGTATCCATTGTTGTTTTATGGTTTTTATCTTTGAGAAAAGAAAATTTCGTTTAATAAAAACTTCAGACAAAAAAACTTAGTGAAGAAATAGTGACCTCTGCGTGAACACTAAAACTAGCACAAGCAATGAGAGGTGGTGACAGTTAATCTAAGAGATTTCATGTGTAGGAGCCCTAGAACAGCCAGTTATGGACTTCCACAATGATTGACATCTAATGGTTTAGTATTTAGAAAAACCCTTTTAGACCTTTTTAGAAACCCTGACTATGTGTACCTTGGGCATCCAACTTCACAAAAGTTATATGTAACATCAGAACTCAAAAAGCTTTAACTTGAACTGTATTATATGAGTATTTTTCAGCAGTGGTGATTTGGATTTAAGGGTAGGAGAAATTCACTGAACCAACATGTAACTAATTCCAAACATAACTACTGGTGCAATGATGATGGCATAAACATGTACTTAGTGTTTTGGCAGTGTGTCTGGTCACACCATTACATTACTTGCTGGCAGACTGGCTGGTATAATGGTTGCTCTGTTAGCCTGCAGTAATCCAGCCCAGCTCCCCTGTCTCAGCAGCCCTCCATCTGTTACTGAATAGCCACAGTGGTCCCCCAGGTGGGAGTGTTGTGTCAGCCTGGCAGGGTCATTACAGCACAGTCTGGGAGTGCTGCTGGTGCAGCCTGCTCCTGTGCAGTCCTGCCCAACTCTAACCTCTGCCAGGTAGCAAGATCTCACATAGACCTAATGTATTCAACTAATTAAACTGTGCCAGGCACCACAAGCGCCCAGCTGTTAAAACAGAAAGGCTGTGTGAATCACATGATGGTCATGCATATTCTTAATGCCAATATCACATGGATCACCTGGATCTGAGGGAAACCACAAAGTGATGTTGTTTTAAATACCTACTGTACAAATCTTCTTTTTAAAACGTGTTCCTGGGGATTTTGCCTTAATTAGATGTTAAAGGCAGTAGGGAACTGACAGGGGAGAGAGATATGAACATGACAAAAAAGGACTGGCTGTGATTAAACCAGGGGCTGTGCAGCCCATAGATTACCAGGATGCCTTGAACTAAAATTTTCTATCCTTGTGATTTTAACATCCAAAATATCAAAGAAGATTATTACATTTCCATTAAAACCAATATTTGTTTACATACTGTTTATACAGTAAATACAGTAATATTACAAAAATAACATGAAAGAAATAGTTTTTGTTACTAGTAGCAGTATGGTACAAATAGCTTTATCAAATGTTTTAGAATGAAAGAAATGCATTCAACATGTTTTGGTCACATGGGTGGGCATGGTATTTTGTAAATGTAAATGTTATTTTGAGAAAGCACACACTGAGTCTTTAATTTGGTATCGTGCAAAGAGTATTTATAGTGAATCAATTCCTTAGTGAATGAAGAGGAATAAACTGAAGCATCAGCCTGTTTTGTTGATTTCTCTTATACTTTGTTGAAATCACTTAATAGATGATGATAGTTTAAATATTAAAATCTCAGAACTCTCAAAACTATTGTAATATAACCTAATATATTAGTCCTAATATATAATATATGATACTTCATAGTTAAGGAGCACTGTGAGACAGATAAAGGCTTTTGTGTCAAAGCCTGTTTCCCCTTTGAATTGATTTTCCTATCTAGTAATTCTGCTTCTGTTCTTATGATAAGTCAGACAGCAACGTTGTGTAATGTTTTATCTTTTCATGCATCCAGATGCTGCATTTTTTGTGGCCACAGTTAAAGGGATCAGTGTGACTGCAGTGAGATGATGTGCTGAAGTTGCTGTGTGGTCACCAGGTACACAAAGAGACAAGGAGATATGAATGCAGTAGTCCAATATGTTAAATTGCTTATTAGTTATCTCCTTCCTGAAGTGTTCTGTTGGTGGACAGTGCCAGATTGCACACAAGTAATCATCTAAAGTGTTAGGGGAACAAAGTGAGCAGGTGTTTGATTGTGAGAGACTCATTGGGAAAGATTTAAGTCCAGAAGTTGGCAGCAGGTCTGATTGATAGATGTTTCCTTCCCATTTTGTGTCATGGAAGGGCCTGTCTGAGTTGTTGAGTTGCTTTAGTCTGTAATATTCAGAATTTATTCTGCTGTTATGGGTGCTGTCATCTCAAATCACAACAAATTTCACTTGTAGGTGTTGAAGTAATGACTCATTACCTTTGCCATATTTCTGGATCTGTTCTTTACGGTATGTTAGAGTTATGTAATGCCCTTATTTTACATCCTTTCTTTCTCTTTTTCCTTCTTTTTAAATTTTTTAAATGAAGTATTCTACTTTTTCATATCGCATTATACATCTATTGTGCTAAAATAGATTTTAAGGTGTTGGCAGCGTCCCTTTTTTTTTCATGAATATGCATTTATACTAAATAAATATTGATTCCAACAAAATGTAAAGTGGATAATAGAAGTGGTATTTGTTTCTGTTTTTGTTTTGTTTTTTTTTGCTATATTTCAGCAGGCCAGTTTATGAAATGTTATTTTATTAAATTAACAGTGAGTTAAGTGACTGTGAGTCAGTGAGTGTACATCATAAATATATGATAATGTAGTCAAATGTATACTTTAGGTTTTACCAAAGTGTGTTTATAACATAATGTATTATTTAATATCACTCCTAAAAGTTAGATTTCATATACTACTTAAGTTTCATCATTTACTGTATCTTTCAGTTGTGCTACAGTCCTAGCTTCTGTTGACTTGCCTTTGCACACTGTCCCACTGCTAGTCTTACGACATATCATGGCTGACCCACAAGCCCTTGCCTGCCAATTTGCATAAATCATGGTGTAGATCTGACAGTTACTAGGCAGCACAGGCAGGGAGATGTCCAGCCCCCATGCAGAATCCAGGCCACCAACTCAGAGAACGGGAGGGCTGCCTGCCTGAGTGACAAATATGTCCAGAGCCCACTAACTGCCTCCCCTTCTGTGAAAGTGTGCTATGTCTGCATCTGTTCATTTACATGTACATGTACATGTGTGGGTACACATCTGTATGACATGACAAATAAAGGGTAAAACATATTCTACTGTTCATAATAAAAAAAAACTTGATAAACAAGAGAATGTGGCTTTATAATGGTAAAACAGAGCCTTATAACCAGCAGGGAGTGAACTGGGATACTGCAGTATACCACCAGTGGGAGATGCTTATTAATATAAATATATAAATACTAATTGACCTTCAAAGTCTTTATAAAAAGATTGATATAATCTGCATGGTCAGTAGCTTGTGAACAACAAGATGATATAATCAAAGGAGCATTAGTCAAACTACCAAAAACCATATACAGTATATGTTTTGTGTATTAATTTGGGGAAACAGTTCACACATATCTGATGTCTGATTTATTTGGTTTATTTGGCTCAGGTTTTTATGCATGAATTGAGAATGTACAAAGAAACATAGATGCAAATACTTAATAAAGATGTGTTACATTCATGAATGTGTTGGATGAGGTTGAGGACAGTGCAGGCTCTTCAAGTTCTTCAGCACCAAATGAGGAAAATCATTTCTGTGACCTGTTGCAACAGGAAATCGTAAATGGGCCTCTCCAATTAAAATAACTTTGCTAATACCAGAGGGAAATTGTTTTGTCTTGTTACAGCTGCTCTTCATTCAAAAAGAAAGAACACAAATACAAAAAAAAAATCGAACAAAAAACCTAAAAATGGATACAAGAGGTTTATAATAGTCAGTAGTGTGTAATGTAGCCCGAAAAACATAAATGACGTAAATAATTAAACAAATCATGGTTGTGATGATGTTCAAGTTATGTCAGGTGGATCTAAAGGAATATGTTGGAGAGTTTAATGAGTTTCTAAATGCATAAGTAACTGCATTTCAGACACCACAGTTCTAGAGATAGGTCTCTCTCTCTCCAGTATGATATGTGCCGAGGCTTACTGTACTCTGAGGCCAATCTAAAGTGACAGTCAGAAAACAACATGGCGGGGATTGAGGGGATGAAAGATGGAAGTCAACCAGAGCGTGACAGACCAGTAATTTCCCAGAGTACGACACAGACACTCATATCTGTCTCTTCCAGTGAGCATTAGGGCAAAGAAAATAGTGCAGTAACAGTGATTTGCGGCAGATATTTTAATCACAAAGCAATGGATTAAACATCAAGCTATGAATGCATCAACTGTAATACATACGAAGATGCAGTGACAAGAATTCCACAAGAAGCCTTAGTAACTAAGGGTCACTGCAATTTTCCAAGTCCTGCTTACACTCACACTCTCACTGACAATGCCTGGGGTCTTGTGTTATGCTGTGTGCCCATCGCTGACAGTGCAGCTGTTTACTCATCTCCTACTGAGGACCTCTCTCATTGCAACACACAGGCCCTGAGTTACATAACGCTACATACATGCTTGGATAATATGTGAGAAAGAAAGGGACTTGAGTAGGGGTAGGGGAGAAATCTACACATTGCTCCCAGCTGTGTTTGTAGCCTGAATGATAATAAAATTAGACTTGTATTGCACTATGATACAGTTATTTTGGAAATGGATTAACATGCCAGACATGGATTGTGCATAGGCAAACACAGCTGTTCATCCAAGCGATAAAGGATGTGCTCTGCCCCCTCTTACGCATTGTACTGCTCGATCAGCATGTGTGAAGTGTATAATCACCCTGTTTCTTATGGTGAGCGGCATATTCACATGTATCAATCAATCATAATATAGTGTGGATAGAAGCATAATCCCCAAAAGACTGTTGGGATTCAGATGATGGTTAGAAACCAATCAGGATTCAGGTGGAAACGTTTAGTTGTGGTCTGACAAAACCCCTGCACTTCAAAAGCACTTTTGATGTCTCCCCTCTGTTTTTCCAGGCCACTCATGCATCAGTAGTTTTGTGAAAAACACAGACTCTGAGACAATATTAGAAACGATGCCTGCAGGCGGTCCTTTGAAGCTGAACGCCAGAGCCAGTCGGCCAGTCAGTCCACTGATAGCGTGCTACTCGTTAGTTTGTATGATGCTGGTTACTGCTGAGCTAGAGGGAATACAAAACAGCTTTTTCCTCCAACCTATGTCAGTAGTGATGTTAAATCTTAATGTTTGGTCTGGGATTCAACAGAGGCCAGAGAAAATCTTACAGTCATTTGCTCAACAGAGCATATAACATTTGGCATGAAGCAACTCTAGTAGCTAATAACACGCTCATTTCAAGTTAATATAACTAACGTCAAAAAGCATCCTGGTGCCTTTAGTCTTCTAAAGCATTAAGTAAATATTCATGATGGCATGGGTTCACATTCAAGATCATGCTTGCTCTTTTCACACTGCTTTTCTTCAATGCACCAAAATACTTAGGAAAGCAGATATATCCCAAGAAGCCCAAAGCAAAAATATCGTTCAGTGAGTTGCCCTGGCAGTAAACAGAAACTCCACCATGGCAATAGTGCACTCACAACACAATTTCTTCTCATTTTATTTGATCAGGTTTTATGTTAAGTCTTTGCATCAGATGTCTGAGATTCTGGGTTGAACCTCACTGGGAATAAACATCACCACTGGGACGCTAATCATAGCTGTTGCTCCTGGAATAGATTCGCCAGCAGGCAAGAAATCATGCATACGTTAGAGCAGCCATTAGGGATTACCTAGGTGTTCTATTTTATGCCACTTCTCCAGCAAACACACAGAGGGAAGTACTTAAAGTAATAGTTTCTCCTAGATTAATGAATCATAATGAGTCTTGTATTTATATATATATGTGTGATCATGGTCTGGGGAGGCAATTACTGCTATCTTAGATGATGACACCACAGAGTGAGCGCATACATGTGTGACAGCTATATAATACATACTCTAATGGATATAATAATTTTATTTGCAACTGACCTTCAGTACACATACCTGAGGGCTTTCAGACTACAATAGTAGGATGGTTTCACTTCATAATTCACAATCTCTGAGTGAGACATACCTGCTATTTTCAAGAAAAAGCTACGTGAGTCTTAAATTGCATCATTAAACCACCCATTAAACATATGAATGAGCATTTACCAGTTAACTTTCTTGGACTGTACTCTTGCTGGTATCAATATTTCATAAGCACCTCTCACCATTTATTCCCTTCCCCTCTATCCCATCTTATTTTCATGCCAGTGTAGTTGACTGCACAACAGGGAGTAGCTTATATTTTGGGTTCCTCTTAATTATTAATGGGCTTCTGAACACATAGCGTAATCCGGCTACACAAGTTGAAATACTCACATGGGGAGAAATCGCTTTTGGTGCAACTTTCCCTATCATTTTAGTAGCTGATCCAATTTCAAAATGAATGAAATGTTAAAATTATAGTGTTAGGCTTGCAACTTTCCAAATCAGTAGAAATTGAAGTTTATTGTAGATTATTGTTGTTTATTTATTTGTATCACTTAAATGGGCCATATTGAACACTGTGATGTCAACCTGTATGAAGTTCATGATTGGCCATCAGCAACCAGCAACAGTCACTCTGTTCACAACATGGCACATGATGTTGAGAATTTCTGAGACTGACCATCCCAGCTGGTGCAAAGAACGACAAACATGTGTGACATGATGTGATTTTCTTTTCCAGGTATTTGGTTATAAACCAAACTACTGGAAAAATTTAAATAAAATTTGCACATAATTACAGTTGAATTATTGTAGAATAATAGGGAATAAAGATGCAGAGGCAGTGTGATGTGGTTAGCATCTAACCAGAAGTGTATAGAGACTATTAGTAGTATTTACAGATAAAGTCTAGGTATGAATGAGTACTATAGGTAGTACAGCAAAAGTGATGTTATAAACATCTTACAGTCTTTTAGAAATGTGCCATTACCATTAATGTTTGTATAAAATTTACAGTCATATAATTGAGATGCAGTATTTCATTGTGGGCCAAAGTGGACTAACTGTCACACCAACACTGCATAGCTTTTAGCATAACTAAAATCTGATAAATATACCCATTTTCTGTAGCATTTAACATCTTTGCACTTAATATATTTAAATAGCCGTTTGGAAAATATTGTAATCAAGCTTAATAAAGCAATACTGTGTGTAAATCACATTTTACAAATTAACTGATGAGATACTGCTGTGATACTGGCCACTATCATATTGTCCAAGTACTCAACTGCTGCCCACAGTGTTGACGACTGGTGCTTGTACTGAGATGGTGGATAACATACTATGTCCTGATGGGGTCTCCAACATAGTATCTGACAGAGGTAAGGTCAGAGCCTATTGATTTTTAACACTGCTCAGTGAGACAGCAGGCTGCTCAGTGCAGAAGATAGAACTACAGAGCCAGTGTAAAGAAACACGGCCTCAGCTCAGTTACACTGGCTGCTACATCTATTTCATGTACATAATGAAAAAGCAATGCAGGGGATCTCTATATGATTGGCTTTCCACCTGAATGCTTTCATCCATTTTATCTCTCAGACTTGAAATCACCTTGAAGAAGAAAGGCAGCAGAAATAGGGGAGGCTTCCATCACAGCATCATAAACGTACAATAGGGCACAAGGGAGAAGTGGGAACAAAAATCGGTCCAGGACTTAGGACTCAGACTAGGCCATCACATAGATGATGCCAAGCTTTGCAAGAATCATATAGTAAACAGAAGTTAAATTAACCTCAGTAATTTGTAGAATGATATATGAAATAGAAAAATCTGCACATTAATTATATAATTGTGTAACATAATGTGTCTAATTATTATTTACACAATTTGAATTTCAGATTTAATGATGACTTTGTCATTTTTGAAGAAAATTGTATCAGAATTATCTAAAAAAAAGAATATACGTTATGTATGCCTGGGTTGACAGACTAAATATAAACAGGAATTTAAGTGAGTTTGCTCCTATCTACTGCTATTCACTTCATCATCATCAGCATCAACATTGTGTTAAACTGTATTTTCTACTTTCCATGCTCTATAGCTCCAAGACATAACAGTATAGCACTAAGTACAACACTGAACATATTTTGGTGGCTCTTCTTCCTTCATTTGATCTTTTCAGATGAATTGTGATAATTGTAAAGACTTTGAATATTCACATTTATCTTTTCCTCTCTACTCACCTTTTATGTGTTACCAGATAAACTGCTATACATATAAATGAAATCAGTACTATCTAAAATTGTGATAAATACTGTCATTTGAGTGCTGTGTGCTTTAAGCAGTGCAGGTGTTCACCGACTGACATATGCTCACTGCTGATACCGTTCTGTACTACAAACCTCAATATATGACTCAACCTGCTGCTGGTAATATCAGCTCTCATACAGACTTGCTGTCTGAGCACTTCTTGTACATGGTGAACTGCAGTCCATGCATAGCACACAAATGAAAGCCGAGGAAACCACATGGGAGTTTCAGGATTCTCCAGATTCATTTATGTACCAGGATCAGTCAGTAGACTCAGTGCTTGTTAGCCTGCCGCCTGTGGCCTGTTTTTGAATCTGTGTGTGCAAATGGGCTGTTACACTGTGGACATTCCTCCTTTGGAGAGTTTTGTACACAACTTACACAACTTGAAGTGCCTGTTTGTGCAGTTAATTTCATTTGCATTTAATTACAGCTACTATTATGATACATATGAGTTTGCAGTGTTTTGTTTGTTTATTTTAAATGTACATACATAACATTAACACAATTAATAAAAGTCTTAATTCTCATTTTTATGTAATCTGGACCTTCACGTTTTCAGAGGATAATGACGCATATTAATTATGACTCTTAGGATAAGAATAAAATCAGGATTAGGCTAAGGTAAGAGGAAACATAAAGACAAAGAAACAAACTCTGACATATCATGTTATTCTGCCCTGCAAAGACAGCAGCACCAAATATTGACCACTATACATTTAGTGGTCTGCATTATGTATACACCAAGGGATGATACTGGAGTAGACGACACCAATAGGTAAACAAGGAGAGAGGCAATCACTGATCCACCAGCCCAATTTTGTGCAATGTCTGTAAAAACTGTAAAAACATCTGGTTATCAATAACCACCCTGCCATTGCTATAACAGCCAAGGCTACGGCCTTTGTATGCTCCAAAGGATAGGTGAAGGAATGTTATAGCCTTTTAACCACGCTCCCCCTCCCAGCAGCAGTTTAGGATGAGAGTGACAGAGAGCCAACACAAAGCTAATTCCACCCGTCACATCCGATCATCTCTAACCTTGCAAATGAGCAGCGGTAATGACATCCACCTGATGGCCCATGCTCCTGCACATTTGCAGGGGTAATGTTTGATAGAAATCAATCCATGATAATATGGTGGATGGGAGTACTGAGGTGATTTTCTGGAAATGTTTTTTTTTCTAGTCTGACTCGTACAGACTAAGGATGTCTCTTTTGGCTTCCAAATCATGTTACAAGCCAAGCAATGCTTTCATACAAATTAATCTATGATCCACAAGTGTTTCATCTTTTGTTTAGGGGCAAACATGGCTGGATATGGTCACACAGTTGGCAGGATAGTCGTCTACAAACTCCAAGCTTGATAGTTTGACTCCCAGTGTCCCTGGACAAGACACTGAACCCGGAACTCTTGGCGCTTACGGGGGCTGCCTGTCCACAAGAATTTAAAATGTATCAGTTATTATTGTTAAATGTTGATCAGAAAGATTATCATGTTTTTGTCTTATGGTGTTTAGCAGCACTTGTCATTGTAATCACTCAAAGTGCTTACCTTTTATAATCCTATTGATAAACTATTGACAAACACATTTGTAAAATAAAGGGACATAAAACCATGAATACTGTTATGTGTATTAAATCCTGAAACTGGAGTACTTGAAAATCTCAAAGGTGGTTTTCTGAGATGGAGTCAGTTATAATCAGAAAAATCAAGATACTGAGCCAACAGACTAAACAAATAATCACTTTTAGAAATATAGTGACTAAAATAATACACAAATATACAAATATTCTGAGCTGGCAAAGGAATACAGCTGTATTATAGTAAATCTAGCATAACACTATTCAAATGACTAAAATGGGGCACTTTATATTCTATTTATATTAACTATTTATTGCCACAGACCACCATTAAGTCCCTCCAGGAGGAGTATATTATGTTGTATGCTGAGTATTGGCAGGTAAGTAAGTTGCAAGTCCCAAACAAGCAACATCATTTATTCTATGACCTGATATAATGTACTTAGAATTTTTCAGTCTTTTCATGTAGTTCTACAGTTGCTTCAGAAAGTATTCAGACCCCTTTACTATTTGCACACTTTATATATTTTTTATTTAAATCTTATGGACATAAACAAAATTTAACTTAATGGATAAAATTTCAGTTTTTGCGCTCAAATCCACACATTCATTAATCTTTAAAGACATCATTAAAGGATCATTTTAGAATTATTTGCAAAAATGTAATTATTAAAAATAAAAAATTTTGCTCTTGTTTATAAAAGAATTCAGACCCTTTGCTGTGAAACTGAAACTGATTTGTTATCAGGTGTTTCCTGTGTGCTTGAATTATGCTTGGATTAAGTCCACATTTAGATATTCACTAGTCATTGCTCAAAAAGGCACATATCTGTTGTATATAACGTCTCACAACCAACCATGAAACTTAAGGAGCTCTCTATGGACCGCAATTAAGATACAATTGTAGGGAGGAATAGATCAGCAGAGTATAAAACCATTTCCAAACCTTTGAGTGTATAATTAATTGATCTAATAATGGGTAATAATTGTGAAATTGAATTAGTCTGTAAGTGCTCCTAGAGTCCGTCTGGTCATACTGAGCAAATGGGCAAAAAGGTCCTTGCTCTGTCACACGACCAAGAACTCAATGGTCGCTCTAACATAGCTTCAGAAGTCCTCTGCAGAGATGGAAAGACTCCATGGGAATCTAGAAGAAACAACACTCCATCAGTCAGGTCTTTATGGCATATGAGTACAGAACATATGACAGCCTGCTTTGCCAAATGACATTTAAAGGACTTTGAAAGCAAGAGGAAAAAGATTCTCCTTTCTGATGACACAAAAATTCTTTGGACAGAACCTTCAGACAGACAATCCTTATCAGGCATTCCTGGAGTAGCTTCAGGATATCTCTCTGACTGTGGATCAGTCAAAGCCCAGAATTAAATTTAAAGTACCAAATTACAGGTCTGAGAGTTATTGCCTATACTGTCCATTTAAAATTGAATCTACAACATAATAAGACATGCAAAAATGAGTAAGAAACAACTGTATGTACTGTATATGTGGATATATTGAGAGCCACTAACGACACCCATGAATTATACATTTCTCTGGCGACGAAACATATTATGGGATATGAGAGGCAATATGAGCAAATCTCCCTTTTTATTCATGCCAGTCCTGTTTAATGAATCACTGGGAGATTGCTCTCACTGTTGCCATTAATCAGAGCTTCTCTGCTGCTGATTGAAGAGGGTAATATGAACAGGAATACCAATGAGTGTAGGAATGTGCGCTGGCTGAAAAATGGCAGAATAACTCAGCCATACAGTCAGCCAAGTGTTGTGTGCAGTCCACACAACCTTGTCCCATCGCTACTTGGAATGAAGTCTATTACAATTTGACTGTGTTCTCTGATGATATAGAGAGGCTATATCATACTGCTGTACAGTCTGAAGGGACTAAGACAATTCAGTTTTAAAATGTTATTGGAAAACCATGTACCACGGTCATATTGGTACTTTGGAAGCTGCATGATGCAATGTTAAGTCCCAAACACAAATTTGTTTTATCGATTGTAGAAAACTGGACCAGGTGTGTGCCCTAGGGAACATTTTGTTCATAAATTGAATATATAAATTTGTCCATATGCAGTTAATATTCCTAGAATAATGATAAATTAAAACAATTTAGGTTTTTTGAGATGCTATGTTTAATTTTGAAAAATAGTTTTGTCTGTATTAATATCGAAGTGATTCAAATTTGGAAAATCTATTTGTTTCTTTCCGCATATTTTGTTACTTGTTCAGCCACCAACTTTCAAGAACTTCTGAGATTACTGGTATTGGTAATCTATTACTTACCTATTACTTTCAGGAAATATGCTTACTTTTGCTAAGATTTAGCAGATTGATACTACTTACACATATCAGTCTGTTAAGTATGAAGCTACAGACAGCACCAGTTTACCTTAGCATAAAGACCAGAAATCATGAAATAGTAGCCTTGTAAAACCACAATTTCTTCATCAACTTTGTCATGTCTACACTTGAGTCTTTTAGATATAACATGCTAATTAGTGAGTGTGATAAATACTATATTGGGCTAAAGCTATAAGGCATTTAGCTTAGCTTAGCTTAGCACAAAGACTGGAACCAATGGGAACCAGCTATGCTAACTAGAACTCACTAACACAATATATCTTGTTTCTTTAATGTACTAAGAAATAATCCAGCACATAATGCCCCATCAAACCACAACTTGCATTTTTTTTTCTACGTTGGATTTTGTGTGGCTTAAATAAACTAGATATGTTAATTATGACCTTTAGAACTGCTGGTAGGAAGAATTTGTCACCTTTGGACAGAGCCATAGTTGTTTCCCCCTAAGCTGACATGGTAGCTTCATTTTGTGCATACAGATGAGAGCCTGATATCGATCTTCTCATTTAACTGTTCTGTAAAGAACTCAGTAAGAATCATTACCAATAATAATAATATGATTATCCTGTCAAGAATAGCGAAGGTGTACCGCAGCATATATGCATGAAATTACAACAAAATGCTGCATTTTATAGCATATTTGTATAATTCAATTTAATTAGCAAATT
>JAUBNQ010000007.1:11963875-11995894 GCA_032353495.1 Ctenopoma kingsleyae | reverse complement strand
AAATGCTCTAAATGACAATATTTGTATTTGGAATTTGAGAGTTATGTTGTCAGTAGTTTATAGAATAAAACAAAAATAATTAGCAAATTGATGGACCATGATGAATGAAAAATGTTAATTTTACTCAAACATATACCTTTAAATAGCAAAATCAGAGAAACTGATAATTTTGCAATTTTGTAATTGTGAGAGTTGTATCTCTCTAAAACCCAAACACATAAAAAATGTGCACATGATTTTTGAATGAACACACACACCTTCCAGTCTGGAGAGTACAGCATGGCCATAACACAGAGCATTCCATCATACTGTCACTCACATCTGCTGCCCTTTCTCATTACTGCACCCTCCCCATTCCCCTCTCCTATCCTTCCCCTTCAGCCAAATCCCCCTTTTTTTCTCTGTTCCTCCACTGCCATACACGTTATTACTCTGCTCCCTTTTCTTCCTTCCACAGATGATCCGTCCATGCCAGCAAAAATGAACAGAATTCCTCAGGACGTGGGTGGGTTGGCGGGGAGGCAGGTGGGCTGACACGCTTTTACATCAGTCTGATGTCCTTGGAGCCTCAGACAGCATGTTCACAGGCCACAGAGTGGTTTCAATATACCTCACATGATTGAAACTGAGAAGTGATTTTTCACATGTGCACACCAGTTAGAGTGCCAGAATTAAACAGCATGTATCAGTCCCTGAACCTGTGAAAATAGGTTGCTGAAAAATACCATTGTTGCATTTCTGCGACTATACAGTATATCCATGGGAGCTCTGTCTGTTTGGACAGATGTAGTGTGCTGCAGCATTTACAGTTTTTTTTTCCTCTGTGCCACTTCCAGAAAGGGATTAATGACAAAACCATGTCAGACTGGTGATGCAAAAAGGATAATTAGGATTCACGAAACACAGTTTGTCCTCAAAAGCAAATCACTTCCCTGGTGCTCAGGGGCTACCAAGGCACATCTCATTTTATATATCAGCACCTAGCAACTGACAGATGGAGTGAACTTAGTGCAGGCTGCCAAAGCTGATAGGACACTGCAGGACTGCAAAATGAGCTGTGATGATTCCCCTGCTGAGGACAACAAGAGAGACATACCTCATTAAGATGCATAGCATCCTCAAATGCCCAGCCACACTTTACAGCAGCAACTTGCCCCTTTGCAGAAATGTTCACAGTGCAACTGAAAACATAGTTCGGAGCTGATGAATGCAAAACAAACACATGCCAGCTTGATAACTGTAAACATAAAATCAGTAGAGCATCAAAAATTTAAGATACTGTATATTATCCAGTTTACAATCAAATTGATGCACGTCACTGGATTGGTACATAACTATGACATGGAAAACAGCTACACCATTGTCTTTAACATCTAGAACACCTATTAATGTTTGTGTGGATGTACTGGCAAAAACACAGAGTGAGTCATCAGGAATTCTGTCCATTTTCTCCTTATAATACCACAACTCAGCTCCATGCATGGAGAGAAACGGGCCATTAAAACTGCACCTGTTGTGAGAGCATAAACATGTGTTTGTCATAACCATCCATCAAACTTAACCGCAAAAACACTTTTGTTGGACAAGCAGACACAGAAATAATCTCAATACACAAGTATTTTCAGTCTTAAAGGCAGGCAAAGGTCAATGCAGTCATTTATGTGCTTATATTTGGTATATGTGGGGGTCCCTGGAGTCCCATGGCACAGTCTTATGATAGTGAGACTGCAGCGAGTACAGTGTTAAAAACATACCAACCTAAAACATACTTGCTCTGCAGCTCAACATCACACATGACCGTCCTAACATTGACTGCTCATTATCTCCCTTTTGTTTATCACCTATGACATCACCAACACATCTTTTTTTGTCCTCTTCTGTTTCTTTCTTCCCGTTGCTCTCAATAATATCCTGTTTATTACATTATCCCGCTAACTATCCTCCTGATGTCATCCTGCTTTCCTGTTATAACAAAAACACAGGAGGAGTGTGGAAAGAAACTGATTTCAATCATCCAACAACTGAAACAAAGAAGGGGACAAGATGATAAGAAGCAGTAGGAAGACAAATTAGTGAGAGACACTGAAAACAGGGGCTAAAGGGAAAAGAGAGACAAAGACAGAGGCAGAGACTCCTGGGACGAACCGACGGGGCTGTGGAGAGAGGAGCTTAATTTCCCAACACCATCTGTTACCAGTCCCTGGGTTGAAAGCTCCACTTATGTCAAACCTCCCACAACCACACAACAGTAGAGTACCACAGAGTCGTACGAAACCCTGCTGCCTTTTCCTCGTGTGTCCCTGCACCTTTTTCTTCACCACACCTTTTTTGCAAATTGCACTTTCATTGATAAATAATTCTGCCTGTTATTTTCTGGGTCATACTGGGCTTAAGATTCTGTTGAGAAAAATCATAAAATGTTCTTAGAGCACCAACATGTTAAAACCAATGGCTCGGTGTGATTTTTTTTAATATAACGGATGGATATTTGCCTTTACACCAGTTTACTGTCCATTTACTCAACAGGGTCTTGATACAGAAACACCTGCTTCTGTTGTGTTGAGTCCAAATTATCTTGATAAACTGTCAGTGTTTAATCTTAGTCGGCTGGCATCGATTGAAGCAAAGCCCTCAGGAGATGTTGGGTATATATAGGCCTTTCTACTGGGAAAGAAAAGCCCACAACTCAAAATGTGTCAATGGCAGTGCCTCCAAGCTACTGTTTTCCATTTTTTCCTGATGATGTAGGCACTGAGGACTCTAGTGCAGAAATGTCTGGCCTACATTATATTCAATACTTTGTAAAGGCATGAAAATAAGCCAAATTGCAGAGCTGAAGACAATTACATATAATAAACTATAGATTCCTGAGTGCACAGTGTTGCTAACGTTCTGGTTTTGTAATGGTAGTCACAGCAATTTGTATAATGATCATGAGGAGGGTGCTACAAGAACATGAAGGTCACTAGAGATTGAAAGTTATAATTTTTAAGACTGTAGTGCATTAGTGGAAGTATTTTTGTTACATACTATTCATTAAAGAAATACTAACTCTTCCATTAAGTCAGCTTTTTGCCTCTTTACTTTTATATGGGAAAACACACCCATTTGTCCTCTAAAACCAAGACAGATTCTATATAGGTAGACCTAGTGGTTGGTCCTACATCCCAGAGACAAGGAAATGCAGATATCCATAATAGAATGGGACTCATTTTGAAGCCTGCACCGGGTGGGATGGGGGTGGTTACCTTGAGGACAGATTATTCCCTGGCATTTTAATCACTTCATTTACGCACTCTCTCAGGGTATTTCTATGCAAATTATATGAAAAGGTCAAGCTGCAAAGAGGGATATCTGTTCTGTTCCAGTGTTTATAAACAGAAAAATGTCCACAGACAGTGGTGATCGTATCACTCACTCAGAAGCTTTGCCTCTAGGATGTATTGGTATATACATCATCCTAAAAGGTAATACATTTAGTGACAGAGTTGCTAAAGCCAGTCGTGTTTAGTTTGGTATTTTCTTCAGTGAAGGGAGTCCTCAAGTGTCCATTTTGAGTACTACAGGCATGTTATTTAACTTAAAATCATTACTGTAACATTTTTGCCAGGTCTTGATTTCTCTATTTAAAAGTTCATGATGCCAGTTAGTAATTCAATTACATTACCAAGCCCCATAACAAATAACAGCAATGCTTAAAAATCAGTAAATAACTTGTTTTTAAGTACCATCACAGCAAAACCACTAGATGTCACTAACAAATATCAAGTTGTGCAATTTGATGCACAAATTAATCAAAACCTAATTTCTTGGAGCAAACACTGTACTGACGTCCACCATACAGTCCTTTGAGAGGTAATATACTAATGTTAAAACCATATATGCTGGTTAAGAACACTTGTCATTTAGCAGCCTGCAAATACAACAAAAGTCAATTGTCACCAAGTGATGCAGACCTTCAGGCAAGAATGACCTGCTTCACTCAAAATAAAGGCATCAGAAAACGGTTGTTCAAATGAATGAATGAAGTTTTTTCCAATTTTTTCCAAACTTTATTTGATGACAATATACAAGAACATCTTGAGCACGGAGATTTTCCCTGGCTGTCCAGACTCACTGTAGGAAGACAACAATAAAATTAGTGCAAGTTTAATTTCTAGAACCTCAAAAACTTTGACAATATGAATCATCCAAACTTAACAGTGCAAATATACACAAATGTCAAAACAGGTTTCTGGAGAAACTGCTTTAACCCCTATACCATAGTTTGAAACTTTGTCAAAACATTCTTTTGAACAAGATGTTTCTAAAGAACACATTGTGAGAAATTTACATGTTGGCACACTACAATTCACATGCTCCACTCAAGGTCTGCTTCTATTAGCTGAGCATCTGAAGCACTGACACAGCACTTGTGTCTATGAAAGCCAAAGTGGGCAAAGCCTAAAGGATCTGCCCATTACAGTAGAGGCAGTGGTACACAGAACTGGGGCAGAGGGAAAACCTAGGAAACATGGGAAAAAAATGGAGAAACACCTAATAGCAAAAACTGCAGGGGAAAGTAGGGTGTGACATGCATAGCACAGCTCAGGCCTATCAACTTCTGATGTGCAACACAAAAGGCACACCATGCTTGTTCTGCTTCTATACCTGCACACTGACACCTCATTTCTGCAAAAGAAATCCATTGGTAGCAAAATCAAGAACAAAAAATGGAACAAAGTGTTTAAATTTTAAAATATAAATATAAAATATCTCTAATTGACCTACAATGACTACACATGTTATGGACCACATTTAGCACCACACCAACAAAACTGCTGTTCTGTAGCCATTTCAAATGCAAATGTATAGTATTAAATTTGATCCAGCTGTGGTTTGTAACTCAGTTCTACAAGGTCACTTTAGACAAGTGATTGGTGCCATAGATGGTACAGGCATGTACATGGTTTCAATTTACCATCACTTACTCATTACTCATTACTTGAGCCGAGTACTTGCTTTATGGGGTGTAGAATCTTCTCACACTCATTAGATGTCCAAAACAGGATTACTGTTTTTCAGATTAAACGTGATCATTAGTATTAGGAGTAGGTATGGCCAGGTAAGTAGTAAACAGCAGATCAAACTGTTGATCTGCTTCATACTGGTGCGTCACAGATGTATCACATACATCCAGGGGGAAAAATATTAAGCTTTGGTTGATAGGTGATGGTGTAAAGGGATGTGTTAGCTAGAATCTATTATTTTAGGGTCATCTGCACACTGTAGTTAGCCTATTTATATACAACATTTACCTTCTACAGTTCCAGAAGAACATTTGATACATTTGAAAAGATAACAAAAGCAAGTTAAAACAGTAAAAGAACTGCAAAAAAACAGATCAGCAGGACTGGGAAACAATAGGTATGAATGATGAATGAAAATTAACACAAAATGCTCTATTTTTAACAATGCCTTCCACTATCATCTTTGCTGTAATTAGGAATGACAACATTCCCCAATATCCCAAAGGAATATTTATTTTAGAGATGTGCTAGACTATCACTGACATCAGTGACTGCTCAAACAAACGAAATATATAAATCGTCACAATACCTTTTTGCCAGCAGCGCCCACAGAGGCCTTCTTGACTCCTCGTACTTTCTTCATTCTGTTTTTACGTTCCTTGCGCTGTTTCCTTGAGGTCTTCTTCTTCTCATACAGACCATGCTGAGAAACAAATGAACAAGCATTTAATTTCACCAGGTTATATTCAACACTTATCTGTCATGCTTACAATGACCACACTAAATTTTGAATCAATATGGTCAACCCAACATTATATATATATTCTTAATATAGAGAGTTCAAGACTTGAAAAAGTTCTATTACATCACGAACGATAGTGGCTTAAAATTATTAATGATCTGCACTGGACTGTTACTGGTTAGCTTTTGACACTAAAAAATAATTTTGCGTGTCTAATAAAAATTTAAAAAATAACTGTAACATAATAACTGATCACATTTCCTAGCACAACCAACCAATAACGTTTGATGTAAATGACTGAGGATCCAGTTCCCACTCTTCAATTCAGCTAATCATCCAACCCTTCTAAATTTCATCATCATGGTAAGTAGTTTGGCTCTCAAACTACTTACCATGATGTACATTCAAAATGGGGTACTGGACAAGTACAAAAGAGTTAAGAACCTCTACAATAAAAAAAGGCAATGCATTTTCCTAATATACCTGCATACAGAGATCCACAATATAAGAAATTTAAACTACTGGCTCAGAAAGAAAATTAGTGAAAATCTGCTTATGATCACTTTAAAAATAGCTTACTGATTAGTTCAAAAATGTACTGAAGAATTAATGCAGACACTGAAAACGGCTCAAAACTCACCCTGGCCAATCTGTGTTTTGGCTCATTCTTCTTAGCGTAGTCTAGGGAATCGTAGACCATGGCAAAGCCTGTTGTTTTGCCACCACCAAACTGAGTCCTGAAGCCAAAAGCGAACACGACATCAGGAGTGGTCTTGTACATCTTGGCAAGCTTCTCCCTGATTTCAGTCTTGGGTACTGTGGCCTTGCCAGGATGCAGAACATCAACAACCTGTAGAGAAGAATCACAGAATACAAATTTCGTGTGTGACAGATAATGTAAAACACAATACAGAATAAACTTGGAGCAGGATTTGAAACTTTACCATTTGCTTTCTCTGAAGCAGTCGGTTCGTCATGAACTTGCGGGTTCTAACTGTCACAGTGTCATTCTGAAAATGGGAAATGATAAGATTATAAGCATAATGCGGTTCAAAACATCCAACTATTTCAGATTTTGTCACTCAAAGATGCGCAAGCATTTGGCTAACAGCTTTCCTTACCAGGTGTTACTATGTACTGATACATTACCTGTTAGCTTCTCTGCTATCTTACAGGATATGTGAAATTACTAACGTGGAAACAGATGCTTCTATAACCTCAGTGCCGCCTAGTTTTTGAGCTCCAATGTGTAAATTGCCACATATGAGGAACACTGAGGTACTTCTCTGCACGCCTAAAAATAAGGGCCTGGGTACGGCAACGTAGTGTATGCTAACGTCAGAGGCTAGAAACTGGGACTTTACGTCTCTAATTTAACTTACATCCAAATATTATAGCACGTCTAAGCAACTATGTACGTTAACTACATTCAATAGTATAGTAAAACTTGTAAAAACACAGTAATAACGCTCAAGACCACCCCAAACCAGGTAAACACACACCGTGTAGCGATGCAAAGACAAGTCAAGATAGCATTTCAATGGGGCCACTGAATTTAATCTTAGACAGCTTCGGATCACATCAATACTGATATTTTATTGTTTAACAAAATTAAAGGGTCACTTTGTGTACAATAAAGGTGTGTCGATGAACAGATGGCCTCGATGCTGAACGGATTTTAATAGTAATTTTGCCCACAAGACTCACCATCTTGACGCCGGGCTTGCTCACGGACGTAGAAAAGGAGGAAGGACCAGCAGGCGACCGGCTTAATGCCTGCAAAAAAACTGTGGGCGCCACTTTCTCTTGCCTGATGTAAAATGCTAAAACAAATCTAAGAAAACCAGATATGCTGCGAATAATTATTTAATTTAGTAAACAAATATAGTTCTAGACGTAGGCGGGGAAACAGGACTTGACACGTATTTAGAAAAAGCGTATAATTTCTTTGTCACTAAAACAACAACTTTATTACACTTTCAGGTGCTTATGAATACAACACAAGCATTTTGAAATAACATTTTTTAAAAATGAGAATGTTGGAATTTATGTGTATTTTATACAACCTGAGTACAAACCATCGACTGTGAGGTATATAACTAACATTAGGCAAACACCACCTTCAGTTCCTCTTACATCCACAAGACGTCAGGACTGCAACTGCACCATTCATGTGGGCTCGAAGTGCTCCAAGAGGGCGCTGAGGAGATCCACTGGGAAACGCAGGATTTAGCAGCAAAAAACAACAATTTTACATCCGGACCAAGTCTATATCAGTATCAGAAATTTTAGACATTGTTTCTGAAAAGCAATTTATCAAAACTCTTAGCTAACACCAGTTAACTGGGCTAACTTAATCTGTTGATTTGCTGGATGGTAATGAGCAAAAAATCTGTAAAACATATTGTCAGTATTCTGCAAAAAGTGTTATTAAGTCAAAATATAATAGATATCATAATTGTTAGGACTGCAACACCACTTCCTGCATTACTGGATTATCATTCTTGTCTTATATGTTGCTTTGTTGCTGTATTTCCAGAGATCATAACACATGACACATGTTGATTTACACCCTGGACAGTGCTGTAGAAACAGAGTCAAGCCATTTCTTCATTGTATATCGAGTTGCAGCACACCAGTGAACACGCATACAACATGTCCCTTTTAGTAATACTTATGTATAGTATATTTCAACTTGTAACCTCTGGAAAAGTGCAGTGCAACAGTATCACTAATACTAGTTCATAGTATTTGGAACCATTTGAATCTCCATGGTCTGTTGAGTCGATGGAAATGTCATCACTCCACTAAATCCACCTTGGAGAATCATAAATATATTGAGGTTAATACTATTAATAGCAAAAATGAAAAAGTACAGACCATAGATGCGTAGGCACATACATACATATATATGTAATAGGCTACAATTTGACACTCAGTAATTGACCAGTGCTCTTCTCCTGTGCTCAATTAACATCTGGCTCTACACTTTCCATGTATCATTTACCTTGTGGTAAATAAATCACAACTTTACACAACAGTTTTTAGTAGTAAATGGTTTAAAAATCATTTTGAGTCAAGCCCCCTCTCTACAAGACAAATTTCATGGTCTAAATTCCCTTACACATTCATCAAAACCATTTGACATGCAGTGAATCCAGATTATTTTTTAGACATCTTGAATCCAAGCTTGGATGCACACATGATAAAATTCCTATCAGGACTTATTCAAAATTATGTTTTGGAATCCACATTAACAATCTTCAGTCTCTTTATAAAGTTGTTTCCAGGATAAAATATGAGCAGTAGTTTAAAAATTTCTTTAATTCAGTACTGTAGTATTGTGTAAGGAAGATACTAAGGTTACTTGCCAAAGCAGTGGCAACAGTGGCCCATGAATGAGAAAATGAGTAGGAGAAATAAAACTGCTTACAAAGAGATTTTATTTTTAGTTTGTTAATAAGTACCTGTGATGTGACATTTCAATTGTGGGAAGAGGTCTCCGCAGTATTGCACAGCATGAGTCAGTGTTACTGAAACTGAGAAACACTGTTTTAAAAACATCAGAAAAAGACAGAGAGGTGTGGTTTTCTTTCAAAATAGCCAAATAAACACCCAAAACAGAGACCATGAAAAACACATCTTATATTTTTGTTACAGAACTTTATTGATCTTGCAGCAACAGTGTCCACTGGCATTGGAGTTTCATTTAAAATAAAGTTATTCAAAAATCTGAACAGAAAGTTACAGTAAGTTGTTGTTTCAAATCTTTCAACACGCAATGTTAAGCCCTCACTGTCAAACCAAACTGATTTGAAATAAATCTGCAATCTGAATTATGATGCCATAATATAAAGAGTTTAATAGTCGGAAATGTGCAATGTAAATTGGATTCTAGCAACTCTTTGATGTATCTATCACCAAACACCGCCAGAGTTAATCACAAAGCCATAAAAAAAATCTTTGATAGACATCATTTCAGTCATTCAGTGGTTCCAGTCACACGGAGAAACAAACTTGAATGAATGAATTTTGGATGAAAAACTTCATGGTGATATATTTGTTGAGTTCAGAGCTCCTACTTGAACAGAGTACAACTAGCAGACAGGATAATAATGATTGTGGAGTAAAAAAATTTAATAAAATATTGGGACTAAACGAGCATGTGGCACACTTCTAACAATGTGACCATCTCAACCACTTCAGATCCCAAAATGTACGCCATCACACTTTCAAGCTTCACAGCTGTATGTAGGAAGGAAATTGTGTAAAAACAAAGAAAAAAAACACATAAGCTTTAGTTTTGCTCAATTGCTAAGTACAATGTAACCTGTTCAATGTTCAGTGAAAAAATAAACATCTGTTGGAAAGTACAAATTTATGACAAAGAACCTAATCTTACTGTAATTACTGCATTTCTTTAAAAGTAAGGCATGGGTAGACAAGGTAATGTAAGCCAACTAGCCAACTTCCCTCAGATCGACAAAGCTCTGTGGATGCAGAGCGAAACGTCTCTACCTTACAAGAAAGAAGCCCAGTTGCCATGACTCAACTTCCAGACAACTTCACCTGGATGACTAAGAATTTTCACAGACAAGGTAATGTAAAATGGATCACAGACATTGGGGACAGAGTTGTAGAATAAGGGACAGCATCTATCAAGACTGATGCAAACTATGTTTTCTGGTTCCTTCTAACAAATCCAAAGGCTTGATGGTGCTTATACCCAAACAAATACCCTCAATACTAAGAAACTGTATTAAAAATAAAATGCATATAAAACATCAAGATTATTTCAAGTTTTTCACCCAAAAATTAATATTGGGATATGAACTATTTGTACACTGCTCTAAATGTTTATCTGGTCTGGATATTCAGAAACACCTGACAGATGTTGTCAAGTATGAAGATGAAGCTTGAGGAGAAAAATAAATGTAAATAAAATGTCACAATAACTTGATATTGTTATACTTTTCTGAAATTTAATTGTAAATGCAAAGCTTGTTTTCAATTCCTGGATTTATATAATGATTGGCGACACAATCATTTGATAATAACCAAACAAATCATGGTCTAAAATTCATTTAAAATATGTTTCCCCTGAAAATTGGAAACTCACATAAGCTTATGTTTTGGTAATGGAAACTAAAATATAGGAATGGTGTGAAATCTTCAACTAATTAGGAAATAAAAAATAACACGGCATCCCTTTACATAGCAGAAACTAAACAGACCAAACAACCAATAACAGATTGTGGAGCCTTTCAAGTAGTTCCAAAAATCAAAAAGAACTATTAAATAATGTGCTTACATGAGTTTTCAAAACCAAAGACTGTGATGAATATCAAAGCTTTTGACTGATTCTAAGGCTGGTACTAAAAATTACCACTGAACTGCCCAATTAACGCTTGTTTTGCAGAATGCTCTGTTAAGCATCCTTGTTCTGAAAGCTGTAAAATGAGCACTGCAATCTACTAATTAGACAATATGTGGGAACATAATATTCAGGTCCGCTTCCTCGTTGTGTGGTTGTTGATTTGTACAGTGACTGGTAACCATGGAAATCTATTCAAATAAATCTAGTTTCCAGAGTTGGCCACACTGTACATGTATGATATACCGAATACCCCATGGTTTACACACATTACATCCAGCAGCGAGACAGAGAGCTAACAAAGATGGCTGCCATGAGGGCTCACAACATTGGTTTTTACAAGCCAAGCCACTGGCACGTGTGATGCCAGGTCATTTGCTTTTGCTGGTGTGGTTCCAGTCAGTTAGATGTCCATTTCAAACTGAGCATCATCACCTTGATCAACAAACAAAAAAGAAGCAGAGAACAAAGTGTTGAAACATGTCTAAACCAACCTTAATCTATTAATACTACATTCAGACCAGGGATCTGTTCTGCATTAAACTGTAAGTAAAACCTACCAGTTGTGGGTTTTCCATCATGGTTGTTGATGTGGTTGTTGGCCTCATTCTTCCGGTTCTCACTCAGGACATTATGGCTGGTCACTCCAGGGATGACGGGAAGGTGAGCCGGAGGGGTCTGGGCAATGGGAGAATTACGTCGGTCCAGTAGGAACTTACGGTCATAGATGATCCGGGTTCCTGCAAAAGGACATGCGTGAACTTGCACCTACTTATTGTCTTTCTGATGAAATATTTAATGTGGGTGCACTCAAATTAGTTATGAATGATACGGATGGCAGTCATCCAGCCTGTCTGCAAGCATCTTCCTTTCTTGTAATAATTGTTGCTTTCTCCATATCAGCCTTAGTCTGGGCTTTCTGAATGACAGTGCAAGCAGCAGTTGATCTGACAATGAAATTTCAGACCCATAAGAACAAGTACACAAAAGACAAAATAAAAACTAAATATGAGCAATAAAGAACATGGACCACTTGCTCCAAGTCTGTTTTTTCTGTCTGTGCTCAAACTGTCAGGGTTTATACACACAAAAGACACATCTATTTTATGCAGACAGCAAGAGCAAGATCATCATAGTGTCGATTTGAATGTCAAGTTTTCTTATTGAGTTTTATGAGTTTTTCATTTCCTTTACAGTACATGTTTTTGCTTTCTAAATACATTTTCCAGCAGTCACTGCTGTGTTTGACAGATCAAAATGTCTGTGTTGAATATGATCTTTTTAATTTTACATTCATTACTGATTTTATTCAGTTTCTCCCTCCAAAACCATTTATTTAAATAACACTCAGACATATCTAAACCCTGTCAAACAAATACTTAAACTGAACTAAAACTGAGAAATGATGATGGAACTTTTGGCATTTACAGCCAGGAATCGGTCAATAACTTATTAAATAATTAAAATAACCAACAAATAAATATCAGCTAAATACAGTGCACTGTTCTGCTGTAGTGTGTAGCGATCTAGAGATACTGAACTTCCTTATAACGTATGTCCTGTAATGAATCATGTATTGCAATCTGGCCTTTCTCCAAACTCCAGATTATGTATAGAATTTTGTTTCAGCTACAGGACATCCTGTTTGCCTTGGGTGGTAAAGCAAATACTGTCAATTGTGTTATAAATACAATTTTTAATAGGCCATAACAGCAGGTAAAAACGCTTTCATCGGAATCTCTGCGCTGCAAACCAGCCAATCAGACCGCAGCACAGAGCACAGAGGCGGGACTAAGCTTTGTTTTTGTTTTGATCAGGATGACAAGGCAGCATAGGCCACAGTGACAGGAGCACTGAAAGGTTTTAGTCACAAGAAGCAAATTATCCTCCATTTTCTTCAAAAAACAAACAATAAAATATATATGATGGAAGCAGACGGGCGGCCTGCCTACCTCCAGGAGTGGTAGAGAATAAAGTGCCTCCAGGGGTGGTACAGTAATCATGAGGTAGCTGCGTTGTGTCGTTGATCAACACCGTCCTGGTCGGGATGGCCCTGCTCTCGCTAAGCTGACGACTGGTCGACATTTTCAGCGCCGATCTGGTGACAAATCCAGCAGCTATAGAAAATTGGGGTGCTTATTTCCCGACGGACGGTGGAAACCCGGGCCGTTCCCCACTCTTTTTTATCTTCCCAAAAGCTTTCTTTTCTCTCCTTTCGTCCTCCCAGCCGTCAGCACCGTCCCCTCCCTCAGCAAGGCAGGAAGCAAGACGAGCTGCGGGCGGATATGACGTCAGCGAAAGCAGCAGCATTCACGAAGAATAAGAGACTCACGAACACAGTTTATCACCACCTTTGTCAGAGAAGGCAACGTTGGCTATATATGTAAATATAGACACATAATGTATAGTTGTGTTTTATATTATTTTTTTTTATTTTCTGTTAGGTAGCGTTAACTGGCTGTCACTTGTATTATATTTGTGATATGCTCTCTGGTGGTGATCCTTATGAATGCAAATGGACCAAACACATACATAACCACAAACAGTTGAAAAGTAAAAACAAAAAGAGACTTGATAATCACAAATATACACAAAGTGGCCAAACTGATGGTAAAAAAAACATCCAAAAAAGAGACAACAACCACAAAAAGACACAAAATTCAGTGCATCACCAGTTTTCAGCCAATATTTTATCTAACAAATTATATCTAAAAAGTAATCTTTTTGAACATTTTCATTATTATTATTTTTATCATTAAAAAAGTATTATCATTATTATTCATTATCCACTGAAAAGTTGTAAATGAAAAGAACGTATTCTCATATATTCTGTGCAACTCAGTCCACTGGGTCTTCTGACGCCAGTGATCACTGTATATTTCTAGACTGACTTGATAATAACGTTAGTGTCTCTTTGTGCCCTCACTTATGTGCATTATTGCATAAGAGTGATTTTAATTTGAAGATAGGGCTGGATGATGCATTGCAATAAATTACTATTTCACTTTAAGTCACTTAACTGGAATACGTCCTTTGATACAAAAAATGACAACATTTCCTCAGTACATTGAAAACTACAATACCAGATGATACCATGTGTCATACTACACCACTGACGTTGCTGTCCAACTCACACAACACAAACATTCTGCACGTAGTACTGAACGCTGTATTCATCATATCTTACTCAACGATTTTTGCGATACTCCCTGAACGCATCGGCGTCGCAGTGCGCAGGCGCTGTGCCCTTTCTAGCTCCTCACAGCTCAGCGTAGACCTTTCTTCCGCCGTCATCGTCCATCAGATACAGACCGAACAAACCTTCTGCTAAACATGAGTTTCACAGTAGAAGAGAGGGGGAACCCCAACTCCCTGAGCTACCGGTTGTTCTTCAGTAAGTAGAAAATGACTAGAAAATTATAAAGTTGTGCTACTTTAATGACTCTCCACAAACCACACAGGCCAGCCGTAACCTCCCACGTGTCATTTATTCATGTACTGTTAATGGTTTATTCACGGTAACTTACTGTTGACATGTTGTAAACTGCAAATTTATTTCCTGTTTGTTAACGTATACGTATTGGCTCGGTTTGAACCATTTTAGTTGCGCGAACCAGTTCTGCCGGTTCTGCTGGTCGGTGCCGGTCTCCAGAGGGATGATAAGATTTGTGGAAAAAGGCATCGGTGTTCTTGTCGGAACTTGGTAGAAGGAAGTTGATTATTTCGGGAAATCTCGCAAGGTGTTTAAACACGTCATACAGCATAAAATCGTAACTGCTTGGATTTTTGTGGAACAACGCCCTCTCTAATTTTAAAACTAATAAATTCATGGGTATTGACACACATGCCCTCTGTAGCTGCACGCACATATTATTTGTTGTCTGTTATTATAATCTTATAAATCAGTAATTGTAATTTAAAGTGTAGTCAGTTGAAAAATAAACTGCACTGTTTCTACTTACCTCATCAGTGTTTTTGTGATTTATCTTGAATAATAAATAAATAAATAATAAATCCCTGGATTTGTGAAATGGCTCAGGCACACTGCAATTTCCCTCTAGAATTCATAAATGAGTATCTATCTGTCTATGACTTCTAATAAATTTAAGTCACTGATATTCAAGATTGAAATGGAAGACTTTACCGTCTCTGAGTTCAGACCACACTGGCCTGTGGATAAAATAAGGCTGTGAGATCTGACAACAGAAAGTAATTTCACTGAAGTCACTGATCCATAAATGGACAGAGACAATGACAAATATACAGTATTTTTTATTATTCTCTTTAGACAGACAAAAGTGTATTAACAGTATTCTGTGTTTTTAGTAAGATAAACAAGCAACATATTGGCACACCTTGAGCCAAAACCCAAGGTAAGCAGTAATGAAAGCCTGTCTATTCACTTGCCACCTCATGGGGCGTGATGACACGATTTCCCTGGTGTAGGACACTCAGGAAAATAGCAACTTGTGTTTCTGTGTTGTGCTCATATCGTGTTTAATCTGACTGTTTCACAGAAAATGCTGAAGGAAAGTACATCTCACCATTCCATGACATACCAATACATGCTGATGAGAGCCAGGTAAAGTAGCATCTGCCATCTTTACCCCATAAAATGTGCAAATACTTTATGTGCTCTGAATATGTAGTTTTGTAGGAAAGTAAATTGATTGAAATTGATATTGAGCTGCTGTAGTTAACCCTCTACAGAAGAACAAGGCCATAGTTTATTTGCAAAGGCAATGGCCTTTATCTCTTGTGATTACGGGTGAGCAACTATTATCTTATCTCTTTCTGGAATAATTAATCCTTTTTACTGGAAAGTTGCAACCACAGCAGTAACGAAGTAAAAACCGGGATGTATGACATTAGCTACATGATGTGGATTAAAATCTTCAGTTGTGTCAAATACTATATTAGAATAATTGAAAGATAATAACGGCTGTTTTTTTTCTCTTACAGAACATCTTTCACATGGTTGTTGAAGTACCAAGATGGACAAACGCAAAGATGGAGGTACAAATCTAAAATATTATAGCATCATCAACATTTGCATCAGATTTTAGAAGTTGAGATTGATAATATACTCACCTGTTTATCCAACAGGTTGGAAACGAAGTGAATATGAACAAAGCTCTCATGTCTCATAGACTCTGTAACTCACAGAAGATAATTCTTCAGAAGAAAGTTTAATATATTTGAATGTGAAGTTCTTCTTGCAGCAAGGCATCATGGGTGCCCTTTACATGAATGTGTCCTTACCAATAATAATGTCTTGAAAGTAACGGGAACACATTATATTTTCAGATTGCTACAAAAGATCTCTTGAACCCAATAAAACAAGATGTGAAGAAGGGCAAGTTGCGATACGTTGCCAATGTTTTCCCACATAAAGGCTACATATGGAACTATGGAGCCATCCCACAGGTTGGTTTTGGTGTTTGTGCTGCCCAAAAAACTGTAATGATCTTTGTTCTCAGATTAAAAATGAGCAACTGCATATTTGATTGTTTTCTTAAGTCTGCTGTCATGTTGTAGACATGGGAAGATCCTGCACACAAAGATGGAGACACTGGCTGCTGTGGTGACAATGACCCCATTGATGTCTGTGAAATTGGCAGTAAGGTACAACACTGGCTGATCACTTCACAGTCTCTCATGTATAGAAGACCAGTAATGTTTCACAGACAGATTGTGACATTGTGATTTTGTTATTTTTGTGTTCATGAACATCATGGGAGTTGGAGCTGAAAGTCTTATTTATGAGAAATAAACAAATTGATTTGTTGTTCCTAGGTTTGTTGCCGTGGGGAGGTAATCAAAGTGAAGGTACTTGGGGTCCTGGCCATGATTGATGAGGGTGAGACTGATTGGAAAGTAATTGCAATCAATGTAGAGGACCCTGAAGCCAACAATTTCAACAGTAAGCACCTCAATATATTTACTGTCCAATATCTTCTGTCTGATCATTCCTGCGTCAGTCATACTGAGCTTGTGTTGTTGTCTCCGTCTATGTTTAGACATTAGTGATGTCCAGCGCCTAAAACCTGGCTATCTGGAGGCCACAGTTGACTGGTTCAGGAGGTACAAAGTGCCAGATGGGAAACCAGAGAACCGGTTTGCTTTCAATGAGGAGTTCAAAGACAAGGTCTCCACCTAGCACTGCTTATTCCTCCCTTTATCACAGTTTACTTGCCCTTCAGTCGGAAAGTGTCGTGTCATTGTATTGCTGTTTTGTTATGCAATGCAAAGCATTTTGAGTAAATAAACAATTAATATTTGGGATAAAGTGAAGAACTTAAACTTTACTATAATTGAAATAGAATTCATTTTTTTTCTTGCATGAATGTAGTATTTAACAGTGAAGACTTTAACTAACATTACTGCTTTGTGTATCAGGACTTTGCCACTGACGTAATAAAGAGCACTCACAACTTTTGGAAAGCTCTCATTTCCCAGCAAACCAATGCTGGTGAACTGAACTGGTAAACACTGTTCTTCTCTTACTGCTTTGACAACTGATAAAAATACAGATTCTCTAAGAACACTTTCCTGAATACATTCATGGCTTCTTACCTATGAGTGACTATATCTTCATGTGATACAGCAAAAACACGTGTGTCTCAGCCAGTGACAGCTCTTACTGCTGCTCAGCGGACGAAGCCAAAGCTGCTGTTGGTGAAGTAAGCAAAGTTTTCATTACCTTTTGCAGCAAGACCAGAAGTTTCAACACCAGGCCTAATTTGTTTTTGAATATTATTTGATAACTAGATGTTTCACTTTATTTGTAGACATGTCCTTGTGGAAAGGAAGAACCTATCCCCTCATCAGGTATCATTTATATTACATATTTGTGTCAGCAATGGCAAGACTGATTGCAAATTGTATCTCTGAACTTTGTTCTGAACTTCAGTACTCTGAGATTGACTGCAAATGTTGTTCTCTATTTACAGTTGATACATGGTTCTACTATGAGAGGAAGTAATCCAGTGTGAAAGCCTCTTCTCTCACAGGAATACTTGAACATGGTTACATTAGGAACCAGTAGGATGGCAGGATGGGACATGGATGGTTGGGTCTGGGTTAGTTGTTGTTCTGTCGATGGAGAGTTAGTGATTAGATACTGTAGAGAAAAATGAAAGTAAAAAAAACACACTCATGTCTTGACAAATGAATTTTCACTTATTTAACAAAGATCTCTTTAGAGATGTGCTGTCATAAAGTACAGGTTACTGTATATGGTAAATACGTGAGCCCTGTGTGACACTCTGAACTGCTTTAATAAAGCTTCCCTGGTTAAATTATCATCAAAGTGTGACTCTTTTTTTCTGTAAGCAGGTGTTTGAATATTTTATGTTTTCAAATGCTGTTTCTCAGTGTAGTAATGGTGCCACCTAGTGATCAGTGCCCTATGCTACCTTTTGGTAACATGTTCACATACATAAGATTGTAGAACAATACAGGGAAGAGAATTTTAATATGTATCATCTATAATATTAAATTATATTCACAATATTTAGATACACTCTTTCACTATTTCCCTAGTTAAAAACAGTAATGGGTATTTAAGAAAATCAATATTTGTGAATAAAATGTACTCAGCATTTACAAACAATAAAACGCTGGTTGTATATTGTATCCAAGGGCAGATGTACATTTTCCGCTGAAAGCAGCAGTTTGTGTCAAAGTATCTCATACAGGCAAATGTATTTAATTTTGATGCAAGACCTAAAACTTAACTGGTTGATCACACAGGATAAACAGAGATTATTAAAGTAAATTATACATTAGTAATAGCTCTGAATATAAGATGTAAATGTAAGCATGTAGTCTATGAAGTGAAAAATTTAAATATTCACATTTGTTAACCTGGTACCAGTATTTTTCTTTTTTTCAAAACTTATCCCAGCATGGTATGAATAAAAGCTTATCTGTGATCTAGTCTGATGATTTTCTGGGTGACTGAGTAAATATTGAAACTGCCATGTTCAGTGGTCAGTAAGGACCCAGTTCAAGAACAGTCTCTTGAGCAATGAATTTATTACTAGAACACAATTATAACTAGAATACAAACAAACACACAAATAAAGTATTATTTTCCACAGATTAGTAGTGGATTATGTTCATTTCTATTAAAAACTACAGGGTCATGGGTGACTCCGCCCATTCGTGACGTGTTTCCTGTTAACTGTCAAACTTGGGGGGCTTCAGTGAGTCGACGGGACAGACCTGGACCAAAAACCAACACAGTGGGATCCGATTCGACAGATCCAAGTAAAACAACACATTTTCTGTCAGATTTACGTAGTTTCAGTCTAAACATTTTAATCTGAAGCTTGTTTTCTGCTTGTTGTTTAACTTTCCTGATGTTATAAAGTTACTGATGTAGTTCTGTCATTCTAGACGTGTCTCCACGCTCACGTTGTTTACTAAATTTATCATTGTTTACACTTACACACAGCTGATGTCGGTACCTACTAGCTACATGTGACAGTAACCGTGAATTCGCTGGAACAGTCGTTTCTAAGGTGCTCAGTCATGACTTTAGCGGCGTGTTCGTGTTTTACGGTATATTTGTTTAGATATACGTGAATTTTGCATGAAAACCTGCTGCCATTTGGGAAGTGACTGACATTTGTGAGTGACAGCCAAGCACACAGTGCCTGCTGTGTAATAGCAAGTATTCCGTGCTTTTAGGACCTAAGTGTAAGTAATACTTATGCATTATATATGAAAACAGGTGTTTACAAATGACCCAGCTGAAACAATGTATGATGAACTATTCAACAACTGGGCCTAGTCAGTGATGTCCTCACTATTCAATGCAACAAGAACATCAAGTTCTGCAGAGATTGACAGGTGTGTGTGTGTGTAAGTGTGTGTGAAAGAGAGAGAGAGAAGCAGGGGCTTACTTCTGAGATCAAGTGTCCCTGCCACAACCTGTCATAAAAATAGTCAGACGAAGATCAGGGTGACTCAGTGAGACAACTCTCCCAACTAGCATTTCAAAATCGTCTGAAGCTTGTTTGTTGCTCAGTTTTACCCTCTTTTCCCTTTGTGCTTTAAAACTTGTGTGATTACACAGGGCTTACACATACCAGCAGAGTAATCCAGGGTCAGGAATAATGATCAACACTGGAGTTCAGAGCTAGATTTTGTGATGCAACCTTGGCCTTTTGTAACAGTACATTACAGTTCTTGGATACCCTGCTGTGTAGTTGTTAATATACTGTATGCTGTGCTGTTACGTTTTCATTTACTTTTCGTTCATGTTTGTGTATGATGCAGCAGGGGGGTAAAGTCAGATACCAACTTGAACATTAAATATTAACTGATAACTTATGAATACATTATGGTGTTCTGCTTTAAATTGCCATAATAGATAAATTCAGTTTTCTGTATTTCAGGTAGTCAAGAGAAATGTCTTTTATATTTGGCTGGATCTACAGGGGCTTCAGTAGCGTCTTGCAGCTATTGGGTAGAGTATATACATATATCAACACTATTGTCAACCTTAACTACCAGGAACTGACATTTAGAAAATAAATCATTTGACAACAGTCATAGCACAATGTGCTATTTAAGGCCATCTTCACTCTTCACCCATATTTTGCAATAAAAATGCCTAAAATGACAGTGAGTCTATTAAAACAGTGAAGTAAATTGACACTTGTACGGTGATTTTTACAGATATATCAAGATGGATCTCTGCTTAGACAATAGTTATCTTCGTTATCTTGACTCACTAGAAAAGTATTATTATTTTATATTTTTCACCAATTCCAACCCACATTTTCAGAACTGTGCAGATTGTCAACTTGTTTTAGGTATTATGTGTATATCTATGTATGCAATTGTGTCATAATACAGCTTAATTTTAATTTTATTATTGGCATTACTGAATGTGACAAAAATAACTCAGCGTTGTTTGGGATGACTCCCAGTGGGGGATCCTAATCCTAGTCCTCCTTCTGCTCATCATCCTCCTTAAGACTGAGATAGAAACATAATACATTTTTTAATATTTTCTTTTCTTTTCTTTATATTATAAGGGTTGTACAAAAAGACTGGCAAGCTGGTGTTTCTTGGACTAGACAATGCTGGAAAAACAACTCTCCTGCACATGCTCAGAGATGACAGGCTAGGACAGCATGTGCCAACACTACATCCCAGTATATCCAGCGATTTGTTATGTTGTCAGTTTCACAATCAGCCTTGCGTTTCTCGCTTTATTGCTTATCTAAAGTCAGTGCTTCCCCTTGCCCTTAGCATCTGAGGAGCTGACCATAGCTGGGATGACTTTCACAACATTTGACCTTGGAGGTCATACACAAGGTAGGTTGCTGCTGAAACTTACTTTGAAAGTTGTAATGATGCATTTGCATAAATGTCATAAATACTGACACTATATGGCTCCAACAGCACGAAGGATCTGGAAGAACTACCTCCCAGCCATAAATGGTATAGTCTACATGGTAGATTGTGCTGATCACGAGCGACTAGCAGAGGCTAAAGTTGAGTTGGATGTGAGTTAAATATATAGATTTCACTTAAATATAAACACACAACACAGACATTTAGAGTTTTCACTGGCTTTCAGTGGTCTACTAGGTAAACATATGACTCTTTCCGTCTGCAGGCTCTGTTAACAGATGAAACCATCTCAAATGTCCCAGTTCTCATCCTGGGGAATAAGATAGACCGTCCAGAGGCCATCAGTGAGGACGCACTGAGAGGAATGTTTGGTCTTCACGGACATACAACTGGAAAGGTAATGCACACATGAAATAATGTGAAATTATGTAATAAAAACAGAGATCTCATAAGGCCTGACCTAACTTTCAGCATGGAAGAAAAGTGTTATTACACCCATGGCGGTGCTTGAATTTCTAATACAAATCTGAACTGGCAAAATCCTGTGTAAGTTTGCTTAGCTCACAACTGCTACTGGTGAAACAGTGGGAGTGCAGGGAAATATGCTGCTGATAAGCATTTGGCACTATTTCCAATTTTTTGTCATTAGTGTAACTCTTGTTGCCACCTGCTAATACCACTGCTCTACAAAAGTGTCACACTACAGTAAGCTATATCCTCAGTGTTATAAAATGCAGAAAGTTATAGATTTAATATATTAATTAAACATGGTTAATATCCATGGAAGGATGTTGGTATGTTTGGGTTGCAAATTAACTGTGCTTTTGGGTGTTTGTTTTTGTTTCTTTTCAGGGCAATGTATCACTGAAAGAGCAGAACTTAAGGCCATTGGAGGTATTCATGTGTAGTGTGCTGAAGAGACAAGGATATGGAGACGGTTTCCGCTGGCTCTCTCAGTATATTGACTGATTCATGTTTTTTTACTAACTATAACAGATTTACACACAAAGACATGTTCCACACAAAACTACCTGCAGTAGAGAGATATAATTTAATAAATATACTATATTTAGTTGTTTTACTGTGCTAGCAGGAAGTGTGTTAAGGTGTTTTGTATTAATATATAGTTTTGTTTATGCTTTCCAAGAAATATGTTGGGACTATATTATATCTGTCACACCACAGCAAGTCAGTGATGTGTTTCAAATCACCAATCCATAATATTCAGATGGAGTGCAGAGAATAATCTTCATGCTGTGGTTTTTTACCTTTACTTAAAGGCTGTAGGGAGCTCTGTCTGCCATGTAGAACATGCCAGTGAACCAGTTTCTGACCCAGTTTATTTTTAGGTGCTGGTGTTGACTTACAGTGAAGGTCAATTTGGTTAGCATTCTGTGCTTGGAGTTACTCTTCCCTGATTGAGGATTAGAAACCTGGCACAGCTAGAACATTATTTACAAGATAAACCATTATATACATTTATTTATCACATTTCTTTCAAACTAATGGGAATATTGAAATATCAACATGTTTTTAAGAACAGAATAGTTTTTTAAAAAATGAGAAAGCAGCCTGCTACCTCCAAGACTAGTGGCATATTTGCTGATTTTCTCTTGACTGCCACTACAGTCCAATAATATGAATGTGACCACAAGTGCGTTAACTGACATTTTTCTATGGGGAGCTTTATTACCAGTCTTAAATAACTGCAGTAGATGTTAACTGCCTCATCACAGCCAGGTGATTTAACAAACACTTGCCTACAGTGAGGATGCCAAATTACCTGTTTTCCTCAACTTGCTGTGAAATGACTTGAGTACTTTGTGATTAGTTGCTGCCCTCAACATGCAGTGATTATATGAGAGTACTTGCGTGTTGCTTAAAAATACAGATTGCAAAATGTATGCATGACATTACCCGTGCAGTATTATACAGTTTTTTGTATATAAACTACTACTACTATAAACTCCTATTTATATTTTAATAAAAACTTACTTGGCTTATGTTACATCAAGCTTAAAGATCTGAAGTAATGTATCTGTTACAAAACGTAGTCCGTATTCTTATTAAACATGCAAAGTTTGAGCATCATAAATATTTTTCACAATCTAAACATTTCTTGTCTGGCTAATTCTTTTTCTTCTTATTATTATTATGTTAATTAGAAAAATAGTATAATATATAAATTATAATACAGTACTGTAATTTATTCATTTTTTTTATTTTTTAAATTTTACAGTATTCTAATTTCTAATGCATAAGGTTAAGCCGGTTTGGATATATGTTGTTTGAATGCCACATGTCTCAAATGTAATGCTGACAAATAATGTTTTCTCATGTTGTACTTACTCTACTTTTTTTTTTTCATTTAAACTCGTAGTTTTATACGATGAAGTTAAATGAAACAGTTGAGTAAGGAACCCTTTTCACGGACTATTTTTTATCTTTTCGAAAACGTGAGTAAAAACAACAAACAATTTCAAAATTTTCCCATTAGTGTCACAGAATGAACATGCAGACGTTACAGTCCTACTTGGATCCTTGTGTGCAGCAAACGGGCAAATATATTCCCGCCCCCTTGCTTTCCATTGGCCCAGAGTTGTTCGGATTTGCGTTCTGACCAATCATATTAGCCGGTAGATTTCGCTTATTTTCGTGGACCAATCAGACACAACCAGGAAGCAAGTTTCTAAACGCTGAAGTGAGGGACACGGTAAAAAAAAAAAGTGATTTTGCGACATCTGCCTACTATGGATATTTATTAATTTGTCTCAACATTGATCTTGGGGTGTTTTTAATGTGCTGCTTGTAACTGATTTTATGTGTCTTCAATTTGCTGAACTCCTGTATCGACATACGGGTAAAGTACACCTGCATTGTTAAGGACATGGAGGTAACGGAGGTAGAGAGGTGTTGCTGTGTAGTTAAAGTTTCTGAGGCTTTTTCAGCAAAGAAAGCTGTAAGTTGCAGCGGAGTTGTCGTCGATCCTCAAAGTGGAACTGTTATATGTACCGGGCTCCCGTTTGCACGTTTTGCTACTGAAAAAGACCCCCTCTCCACAGAGAACAGGTTCATGTCACGACACAGCTTCAGTGAAAAACTGAAAATCCGAGTCAGCTTTTCTACTCAGCGAAATCTGGATACCAACCAGTGCGCACAAGGAGAAGCATTCACACCCTCCAGAAGGAAAACAACGCGGTATCGGGAAGTTGCAGCCGACTTGCTGATGCTGGTGAACTGCCTGGAGTTCAAACAGGCTTTCCAGGCAGTTTTCCAGGAGACTGACCAGTGGCGTTTCCATGGTGAGGAAGAAGATGATGAGCTGATCAGAGATGCTCAGTTCCTCAGCTGGTTTGCTGTGCTTAAGACAGATGTGATGGTTGATGGCAGCCGAGATTCAAGGACCATTCCCTGGCAGAGCAGCTTATCTCTCCAGAAGGGCTGCCCGGTTGTTGCATGTGGCTCACCTTTTGGCTCCCTCTGCTTAGATCTCTTCATCAGCACCCTCAGCAGAGGTATCATCAGTAACCTAACTGGAGAGGACAACGCTGTCATCCTTACTGACGCACGCTGCTTGCCAGGCACAGAAGGTGGAGGAGTGTTTGTGGTGGAAGGGTCAGACAGTGTTCGTCTCGCTGGGCTGATTGTGTCTCCATTTGGCTGGAAAGCAAATGAGTGGATAGGCCTCACTTTAGTCTGCTCTGTCCACTTGATCTTCAAGAATGTGATCCACTGCATGAGTTCTCAAAACCTGCTCCAAGATATTTGGCTCCCTCCTGGAGAGGCAGGTCTCCACAAGTCCAACACAGCCCATGAATCAAAAGCTGTTAAACACCCCACTGTGTGCTTTGTGGACAGTGGACAGTTCTGGGGCTCAGGGGTTTTAGTCACCAATCAGTTGGTTCTGACCTGTCGACATGTTGTCAACGGGAAGTCTACAGTCACTCTGAAGTTCCATCACAAGGACAGGTGGCAGTATATTCACTGTTTTCATGTCACTGACTCCCTTATTCTCTGGAAAGTTCCAACATTACTTTTAGTTTGGTTCCAACAAACCAAACTAACAGTAATGCACAGATACTGATAGGGTCACTTTATTTTTTCTCTATGGCAGTAAATAATGTGTTGATGTATTTTAATGGACACTGAGCCTCAGTAAAACATTTTCCCACGCAATGTAGGTGGTGAGTTATCAAAAGTAACATGTTTCACTAATGTATATTTTGCTAACAGAAGTAGTAGCAGTAGCTGTGTAGTTGTAATTTTTTTGCTGCACCAGACATTATTAACAAAAAAGACATTATGAAAGACATATTGAAGTGAGCAAAAGATGATTGCTCCAAACCTTAGTAAAAAAAAAAAAGTGTGATGTTTCACAGTTTGTGCTGATTTGGCACAAATAGACCAGAATATGGAATGTTTGTTGTTTACTTTTGGGATTTGTTTTCACAGAATCCTTAATACTGTGGGTGAGGTGCTATTTTCCACGAAAGCATCTTCACCTTATGATCTGGCTGTGGTGCAGCTGAGAGACTCTGTCCCAGAGGCAGTGGTCCCTCGAATAGCTCAGAGTTTCCATGCAGGTTTGATTTCAGTACAGTAAAACTGTTTCTTTAAACTAACATCTTGCTTTATATTCTGTGACAGAGGAGAGACTGATGTTCAGTTTGCTTTGTCTGCCTACAGGTGAATCTGTAGTTGTGGTGGGATATGGTGGCTTGGGTCGGAACTGTGGTCCGTCCCTGACCTGTGGTGTCCTCTCCAAAACCATTAGCCTGAATTACCAGCCTGTCATGCTTCAGACCACCTGTGCAGTACAAGCAGGAGCCAGTGGTGGTGCTGTGGTGCGGACACACTCAGGAGAGCTGCTCGGTAAAGAAATCAAAACACTTGGACTGCTTTTGATCAGTGGGGGGCATCTGATGACCACAGATAACTTCACTATAACAAGGCACCACACAGAAAAGACAGCTACGCACATCAGACTGTTACGTTTGCAGTTTTAAAGGTATAATTATTATCTGCTTTTTTTAAGGTATCGTATCCAGCAACACAAGGGACTTATCTGCTAAAGTGACCTACCCACACCTCAACTTTAGCATCCCGGTGACTGTTTTCTACAGATTGTTGAGGGACTTTCACCAGACAAGGAATGTTAATGTGTTCAGGGTGCTGGACACCACAGAAAAAGAAGTCAGAAGGGTGTGGCGGCTACAGGGTGCTCACAGCAAACTGTAAGTGAGAACCTGTGATCTGTGCAGCCTTAACTATGCTGGAGAAAAGGGTTGGTTAAGTCAAATTGATATGTTAATTTTTTTATAAACAAAACTGGTATTTTCAGGTGTTTAACATTTGTAAAAAATGTTTCATACTTCAGTTCAGTACAAACACAGACACAAAACCAGTAAATCAGATCTTAAGGAACTAAACAATGATTTGTATCGGTGAGACACTCACCCAGAATCATTGAGTAAACAATGTGAAGACTGACCACTTTAATTTAATGCCTCTCATGATAATTTTGTACTGTAATGTATGTAACTAATTTAATAAAATTGTTTGTGCCGCTGACATTAAGTGTATCATGGGTGTATCTGTACACAGTTGCCACAAATTACCCATATTATAACCAACTGAACTAAAATATCAAATGAACATAGCTGGTGCTGATTAAGGCCAGATTAATTAGCCAGCATCAGATAAAATATGTTTTTTTTAATTATATTTATTATACTATTTTACAGTTACTGCATGCACATGCTAGGGTTTACATCTGGCTCTGTTACAAATGGCTTGTTATTACCAAGCAGGAGGAATTTTCAGCCTAATAAGCTGACAGGCTGCTGAGGATGATTGGTCCCTTTGGGTAGCCAGAAGTCTTGCTGCTGGTATCAGGTAATCAGACATCTGTTGGCAGGTGTACATACTCACAGCTAACACATTTAAGGTTTCACCCAGTGAGACATTACTGGTACTGATTTCCATTATCACAGAAATGTGAAACTGAGAAATGACATTTCAGAGGATTGATTACTGTCACATTTTACAATAGATAAGATTTCTCATCATACTGCTGTGACATACTCTAAGGTTTTTATTTCACTCTCACCCAGACTGAATAGTTCACATTTGGAGAGGCTTGAGCAATGTCCCGAGAAGGCAGAGGGCAGAGATTTCTATAGGCATTGTGCCGTTAGAAGTGCTGATATGCAGACGTGGGTCTGTATCTCATTAAAAAGTAAACCAACAATAAAGTCTATTCCTCTGAAAAAAGAAACAAAGAGATTTGTCTTTGAAATGGTACATGATTGGGCTGCAGAAATATTGTATTTCTGTTTGCTGCTTATTACAATGTTTTCCCTCATGTCTTAAGAAAAACTGAGCCTTAAAAATTACCTGATGAATTATCATTTAATTATCAATGACCGGTAGATGTTATTTATGAGAGGAGGATAGTAAGATTAAGTGTTAAAAGATTTGTTAAAATGACAAAACCCAAACATGCACATTTTATTCCTATTGAGAAAATTTGGAACAGTTGCTTGAAGATAAGTCTTGTTCAGATGCAATGGTGTAAAATGTGTTAATTAGAGGCTGACCAATATACTCTATATGTTGATAATTTTAGTGTATTACAGACATATTTGTATCCAGGTATACATACTGGTTGAGAACAGATAACTATGCAGAGCAGAGAGCACCAACACAAATTCTAATCTTGTAATAGCCGAAGACAGTGAGTGGATCACAAAAGTCAGCATGCTTTCTCCTCTGGACATCACCAATGTATGTACCAAAGCAGATGGGAAAATGGGTCACATTTGCATCGTCATGAGAGGTTGACTGTAATATCACCATCAACATATGATAAGGAATAAAGAAAGAACCCAAACACAGAATCAGATGTACGGTGGCCATCTGGGTCATGTAGACCAGTTTAGTTTTTTTTATTAAACACAATAATTGATCCACATTATGATACGATGTAAGCAGTATATTCTGCTTGTCTCTCAAGGCATTGATAATGGGACTAATAGGTGACAGTCTTCTGATACACACTATATACAAGCTACAGAGTGTTGCGTGAGAACCTTTTTTTTTAAGAAGTCATGAATGGGACAGAGCACTGTCACATATGAGCTGAAGCATATGACATGAAAACGAGTCAAAGGGTGCTTTTCAATATTCCAACATAGCTTCCTCTCTTTTATTGCCTTTTTCTTGCTTAAAACCAAAACTGGTTCTCTAATTTTGTTCTGCAAAAAGACAAGATGAACGAAAGCCAATTTAGACTATTGAAACGCACCTAATCATTTCTCCACTTTTTAATGCAAGCACATGACAAGCACTTGCAGCTGCTAAAGTTTCCATTAGGCATCTGCTAAAAACTGCTTAAAGATATTTCAAACGACATATAACAGAAGAGAACAAAGATTCACAAGGATGAGAGACAAAAGTTTTGACTCCAGACCCCTAATTTCTTAATAGTGATGTTTCCCCCTCCCTTTCCCATTTTAAGAACATCCTGTAACATTAAATACTCTTGTGACATATGCATCTTCCCTCTCCCAACCTGTGAAAACGTCTCCCTCGCTTTTTTATAAGCCAGTGTTGTTCTGAGTGTGAGAGCTTCATCATGTCCATCTCTTTGCAGGATTTGTATGTGTTTGTGTTTGGAACCATCAAGATGCTCCTGTAGAGAGGTGGGACTACACATTGGCCCTTTACCAGATATATCCCCCGTCATCCACCTCTCCCACCTCTCCCTCTTCCTCTTCAGCCTCCTCTGCAGTCTCCTCAGCTTCTTTCTCTTCCTCGTCTTCCCATCCAACCCCGCTGCCAAAATCACCTGAATATGCCATTTCATCATCTGTAGAAAAATAGAGAGAAAACACAGAGGGGCGATGCAGGGAGATTGAATTATCCGCTGTGGCCAATTTGTATATTGTATATACAAATTCTGTCCAGCATCTCTTTCTCTCAACTTTGATGGATTCTCTTCTATACAAATGACAAATGTTGAAATCAATTTAAAAAACATTGACTGCAGTGGTAAAAACAGGGGGCATGTGTTTGACTTTGTCTGTATTTTAATAGCTATTTCTAAACCTTGCCAGGGGACCCATTCTTATCAGGTGCAAGTTCAGTCCAACCAGCCCTCATTTATCTTGAAAGACTTTTCTCACAGCGACAAGCGGCGCTTTAGAATGCAAATAAGTCTGGACACATGAATGTGGCACTGGTCCCTGCGGTGAGTTATGTTACAGTGGGCCTCAGTCCTTTAACATAAAGGACGCCTTGTGCAGAATGCATGTGGGGTTGCTGTGGAGAGTTTTTTTTCTTGCTACTTTCAGATTGCAGCTTCAAATTCTACTTGTATATTGACAGCTGCAACCTATGGGGCTTACCGCAATCTGGCTTGCCACGAATCCTAGATCCGGCTACTTCTCCTCCATTTTGGTCAACACACCAGCACTCTCCCCTGTCACACTGCTGCTTCCTGTAGTAGCCGTCTTCATCACAGCTAGGGATGAATCGACCTGGCATTCACACGCACAAGTTAAGAGTCAGGTATGGTAAAGCACCTTGTGTAGCATATAATCTCTCCAAGCCTCGTGAAGACAAGAACAGGTAAAAATGTCCAGCATTGTGTCTTATCACACCCCACAGCCCAAGTGAGAATGTAATGCATGCAGCATATGTGGCAGCCAATTTGATATTCCATTAATAGAAATATGTTCACACGGCAAGATGGGGTGAATAAGTATTAAGTCAGCATATTGCAGCATGTTGGTGTGGTGTGGGGGTGGCTAGCTAATCATCATGGAATAAGTAAGATTGAAAAGTTTTCAATTTCTGAATCATTACATGAATAATGAAATACATAATACATAAGTACGGAAAGCCAGAAAAAAAACTGAGTCAAAACTTAAGAGTTTTTCTCTTAGGGAGAGTGAGCTGTCATACTCTTTAGAGACAGATGGATTTGGCATTACATTACGTATTTCAGGGGCTGTTTTCATAATATTACAAAAGTTAGAAAAAATTTAAGTGTAACACAAATGAGACAAAACAGAACTGTCTGTCCAGTCTTTCAAAGGAACATCTGAGTGTCAGGCTGGCAGACTGCCCCCTGCTCAACACTCAGTGTCCTTGGAGAGTCCTGAGTCAGAGCCCACTTAGCCAGCTCAAATCCGCAATGCGCACATGCGTACACACATGTCCAAATACATATGCATCCAAATACACCCCCACACACACACCTGCTTACACAAACATGCAAGACACACTGATGGCATTTCAATATCCAATTCTAACACACAAGACTGATCAGAGACTAATCCGTGCCTCCTGCTTGTCATCTGCTCTATTAAACACCTTGATCATGGAAGACAGATCCAATTGGGTCGAAATGCTCTAATGAGGAGTCAGAGACCTACCGAACTTTCTCTTGCCGCCATCTAATACTTGGATCCTCTCAAGTTCAGCGAGACAGGGTGGCTCTGAAAAAAGAAAACAAAATAATTTAATAAGAAAAAATAAAGGAATGAAACTCAGTACCAGTCATGATTAAATATAGAACAGAGATAATGACCTAAAATCTGACACAATCAACAGCCAAAACTGAATTCTCTTGTAAGTGTAATGTCAATGTCTCCAATGGCCTCCTGCAGTTTTGAAATAAATTCCTGTGTATTCCCTACCCAAACAAAGAACTGCTTAAGCTTGGCTGGTTGACTGACAAGTCCAATCTCTGAGAGCTGTGGGAGAACCAGCCTGTCAACGAGCACCAGGAATGCCTTGCGGTGACCGTTTTCAGAACAGGACAATAAAAGTGATGGAGTAGCACACGACACAAAAGTGGCTACGCCTGTGGGCAGTTGAATGCATTGAAGTTTGAATAAATGTGCCAAGGGGAATGTATCAGCTCTGAGGCATGTGGATGTGTGTATGCCTGTGGGCGCGCACACACTCCTCACATCCTCGCCACAATACTCACTCTCTCTCCAGAAGCAGAGGCACCACTCAGCAGTGGAGACCTTGCCGTCCCTGTAGGAGTCACAGGAGTTGAAGAAGGGTCGGATGCAGACCTCATACTTGTCCAGGTTGATGGCAGCCAGCTCGGTCTGGTCCAGGTAAAGGTCGCTATTTGTGTCCAGCTTGGAAAACATCCAGCCTATGGAGTCCTTACAGCTGGCCACCAGGCTCCTGTCCAGCACTGCAAACACAAAGACAGACAAACAAACATGCATTTATATTGGCTGACAGCTGCACAAATGTCTAATAAAACCATGTCAGTGTGTTCCTGTTTCCAGCAAAAATCTACATAATTTAATATTGTTACTGGTTTAAAAAAAATCTACAAAAATAGCATTTAAACATATTATTATTACCTGATTAGAATAAAACCTGGTTAAGACTTGTAATTTATCAGGCACCTTCCTAGTCATAGGAAGAGTTTCTAGTCCTGTGATTGTTTTTGAATATTTGATATGCAGCTGTTAGTTCCATGATCTATC
>JAUBNQ010000007.1:11943741-11963775 GCA_032353495.1 Ctenopoma kingsleyae | reverse complement strand
CTAGTCATAGGAAGAGTTTCTAGTCCTGTGATTGTTTTTGAATATTTGATATGCAGCTGTTAGTTCCATGATCTATCCTGTGACAAACATGAAGATGGAACTGCTGGAGGAAATAGCAGAGCCAAAAGGATAAATTTGTGTTTGTTTTTTTTTTCAAATTGCAGTCATTGCATTAACCATATCTTGAAACAGAAAGTAACATGAACCAGTGTGGTTTATAAATTCAAATCCAGAATGATGTAGTGTTAAATTGCCAAGAACTGTACTAGCAATTTTAAGTTAGCAGTTAGGACTCATTAAGCCGTAACTCTAACCTGATGCTGTGCTGGCTGCCATAGTTCTGGTCCCAGTCTTGCTGTTGTTGTTCTGTTTGGCATTGCTCTGCAGTAGCTGGAACCAGTCTCTCAGACGCTCCCCAAGATCGGCCAGATCCTGTCCGGTACAGCTCTCTGTGGAGGCCACAGGGGGTTACGAATATGATATTTGTTGCACCCATTGTTGTTATGATTGTTGCTTGATTGTGCTCATTGTGTGTGAAAGACAGAGAAGGCAAAGATGGGAAGCATTGTACTGCAGTGAATAGCAATAAATTCATGTTAACTATATTTGTCCAGATAACATCTTGTCATGGTTGTTACATGCTTGATCTTACCATGTTTGCTGTCCTTGGATGTAGGAGCAGCAGTTGGACAAGGACACAGGCCTGAACACTTCAGCGTAAGATCCTTCCCTGTGAGACACGCCTGCTGATCCAGCTTGCACTGCAACACAAACACACACATGTACCTGCATTAACACACACACACACATGCAATGCCGACAAGGGGACACAAAGGTGAAGTAAAATGAGTTATTGCTGCAACACAGATCAAATATTCATGAGGTGATTGACTACGCCTTAATTCAAATCTGAGAATTGCTCATGAATGTGCTTTCCAACCTTTACTTGCACACAAGGTCAGAAATAGTGATCTAAAAGACAAAGCATAAATCAATAAACACAGGGGATTCTGCCACCACAGGCCACCAATTGGTCCTTCTGAGGCCATATATCATGTTTCTTTGTCTTGTGTGTTTCCCGGAGAGTCTCTTCACACTGCTCAGCTCTAAATGTACAAGATGTACTGTATGCCGCTATTTACCCCACAATGCCTAGTACATTAAGTTAGCATGTACAGTATTTAACACAAATTTTAAGCTGTGAATAAATGTACCAGCTTTTGACTTAGTTTAGGGTTTAAGATTTTTTTGTTGTTGCTAGAAACAACATTGATGAGAGCTATGAGAATAAACAAATTTAATGTCTCATCAGCCCAAAGGCACAATGATGTGTAATTATTTTTTTATTAATTTTTTTTTTTTTCAAGAACATAGCCTATATGATGTAGATCACAGAAATCAATATCACAATGTTAATGAAAATATATTTCTATTATTAATATACACTGGCAAAAGAAATTTGGGAAACATCTAGAAATTATACAATTTTTACAATATTTAAAAAATGTATACCAAACCGATAGCCAAGATACACAAACACTGAATTTAAGATGACTGGAACCAAGTCTCGTGGACAGGATCCAAGTGAAGAACACACAGTACAGAGCTCATTACAAGACAACAGTTGCTTGCCTAACACCATCAGTGAAGCATGGAGGTGGAAGCGTGATGATCTGGGGATGCTTTGGCAATGGGAGAGTGGGCAATCTGCATAGTGTGCAGATACCAGTCCATACTGAAGAAGCATGCCATTTCCTCTGGGCAACAACTGAGTTGGGATAATTTGACACATTCTCCCCGGTTGTGTAAGAACTATTTGGAGAAGAAAGTAGTTGCTGGAATATTTTTGTGATGGCTTGGCCACCTCAGTTACCATATCTGAAACCCATTAAGCTGGTGTGGGAGAAGCTGGATTGAAGAGTTCAGGAACGCACCAACCAGCTCAGCAACCCTTCAGAAAGTGTTGCAGAAGCCTTGGAAGGAAATAACACCTGAATATCTGCAAAAATTCAGCAGAATGCCACAGGTTTATGAGGCATGTTTAACATGAAAATGTGATTGAAGGTCATTATTCATTGCTCAAATATGCTTAAAAATCTTTTTGTGTTTGTGATCCATTTACAACTTTTTGATTAGATAAATCCAACAAAAGAAATTAAAAATACATAAATATGTAGGTGTTTCCAAACCTTTTCTTGCCAGTGTACACCATTGAGAGTTTATATGGCAGAGCTACAGTAGTTAAAACTAATCCACTCTTATACAACAGACCTGCCATGGCAAGTTATATTTTCTACTATTTACTTATATAGCACATAATATACTAGTAACACTCCTCAGAATGATTGAACATAATTTAACATTACCATAAGCGATATTAACATTAACATAAGTTAGGATTCCTTATTGTATTAGACTTCCTAATAAACTAACAAACTGAAACTGAGTGTGTATTACAATATTGCAAATGTAATTGCTTGGACTAATTAAAATTTCCTGCAGAAATTACTAAAATGATACAAGTATATGATCACATCAGGTAGATAAACTCATAATAGTGAATTATTGGGTTGTATATATGTTTCAGTGTACTTTTGAGGCATAGTTGTGTCCATCTGATCCACACACAGGCCCAGAAGAGGAGATGGGACAGGGCAGACAGTTCCCATCAGGAGACCTCAGAGCAGGCTGCTTCAGCCTGCAGAACAGAGGACACACAAACATGTCAGGCTCACTATGTCCAGCAGAGACAGTGGCTGCTGTGCTAATTCAGTGAACAGCAGCACCATGAAGCAAAGAGCCGTCTTCCTTCTCATCTGAATCTATTAGCCTGTCATTTAATTGCTTTATTATTAACCACTGTGGGCAACAGGAAAACACATTCCAGAACAGCACAAACCACTGACTGTGTACTTGGTTGTGTTGACCTCATACTAATGAACGTGAACAGAGAAGAAATTTAAGTGTGTGAGTGTTAGTCAGTGTTTGCCCAGGGGCTATACACACTTACCTGTGTTCAAGTTTCTTGCGGTTGACGCACACAGCTCTCTGGTAGCCCTGGGCAATACACACCTTGTGCCGGCTGCACTTAACCTTTTGACAGGGGTCCTTAGTGGTGTCTACATCTGTGAAAAAAATTGAAAAAGAGCTACTCTACAGCCTCACTGCTTTAACTTTTACTCTTCTTCTCCCTTGTCCATCACTGTACTTTTCACTCAGTCTCAAATCCCAAATTTGCCCAGTATAACATAAGAGACAGTTTAAATCATTAGAGCAGCACAGAGCTGGCTGTAGACATAAAAGTCAAAAGATTTCAGGTTGAAGCTGATAAGTTTGTTTCTAATGCTTGTTTGGAGGTTTGGAAAATCATATTTTGAGTAATACCTAAAAATTATACAGACTATACTAAAAAAGTTATTCTATTCAAAAATAGCTGAATTGTGCTGGAGAAAGGTTAGATTTTCACAGCTCCCTGGAAGATTTTCTTTATTTGTGTAAGTGTGGATCGTAACCATGACAATTTATCTATTTAACAGTACAATTTTAAAATAACATTTTAGGTGACCAGTTAAGACAAATACTTTGAACACTGAAGACTAAAATCTGTACAGCTAGCTCAATCTGCCCCATCCATCACACTATCTACTCACAACTAATGCTGGACCAGTGTGTATGGGGTGTCAGCACCCCCCATTCCTCCTCCCCTCCACACACACTCATCTGTCACAGCTGTCTGTTGCTCACAGGCCTCCTGGAGCCTGACCTGGATGTCACACTATTCTCTTGCACTTAATAAGCCTTTACTCAGATACACTATCTGTCCTTACAGCACACTGGCTGGATGTAACTTATTTACAGACTTATTTACGGTATGATTGCAGAGATGCCTGTAAATCAAATGTAATTTTTTTATGGCACTATTATAATTTAGCAGGAAGGCTTAGGATTTCCTCTCATGTCCTCTACAGTGGCTGGATACATTAATGCTGCCGACATCACAGGATTATTGAATCGAACCGGCAGATATCTGATTTGAGAAGCAAATCTGAAAACAATACACCCCCGTCATGCCTGAGCTGGTTGTATAACTGACTGACTGCTGTGCTGCTGGGAAGGAATAGTGAGGCTCAGAGGCATAAATGCCCAGATGCAAACTCTTCAACCATTTAGACTGACAACAGTAGAGCCTTATTCTCTGGTCTCCCCATATCCCAGGTGGCACCTACTGTTCAGAGTACCTCAGTGTAAAGTATCACACACATCTCCCAGCTTTTCTCTGTCTCTGCCTTTTTGCTCTTGCTCTACCTTACCTCTCTCCTCTTTTGTTTCTGCCTGTCTTTTTTTTTCTTGCAGGTTTGATGTTTCACCCTGTCTAATTCACACCAGTGTATCTACAGAATCAGGACACAGCAGCCTTTCAATAGGACGCTTCTTTACACAAAGGATGAGGATTTAAAGTAGTAGTGCGGATACAGCATAGTAAATACAGAGGCAAATCTATTTGTTTTACAATCCATGATTCGATGAAGATTTCACCAATACTTCGACCAAAAAAATGAAAACACCGTGCAGATAATTCTGCCTTTTAATAGCAAAACATTTGTAAATAAAGCTTGTTGGTAGCAAGCGGCTACAATGCTGGCATAACGTTGTGTTGTGAGTAGAGAAGCATAAGGTGGCTGCCTGAGCCTCATGTTAACTTAACAGGCTTCCACGGATTAAAGCAGTGCCTGCAATGATGACGTTTCCATAGCAACAGGCTCTCTGTGGTCCGGGAATCATTTCTGGGTTGACTGTGATTTGCAGCTCAATCTGGTGTTTCTGAGAACTCTCCTCCTCTCTGTTGTTGAAACCCCCATTGTGCAATCACATCTATCAATCTACCTTTCTTCTCTCTTTTCATATTCCTTTGTCTTTGTCTCATGTCAGGGTCTTTATTCACTTTACTTTCATTCTTGCTCTGCCTTCATGTGTATTATTTTCCTCATCACATCCACTCTTTCTCTATTCAACCCCAGATGCATCCACCTATTTCCAGTTTAAGTTTTTGAAAATCTCTCTTTTGATATTAAACTAATGCCTGCAGCAGTAAACTTTTCCTAATTAGGCTCCTGTGCTTCAGTCTAATCCAATCCAGATTTGCATAAGGTTTATCCCTGCAGAAGCAGGGTAACAGAAGCTGAGCTCAGGCCACATTCTCATCATCAATCTCTTATCTCCTTTGTACACATCAAGTCTCTAATATTGTCAGTGCTGTCTTGTGTTAGAGAGCAAGAATGACATGTCTCTGTCAGTCATAACTGGTGGTAGATGTTTTTAAACACAGTGTGAGTTGTTTACCCATTTATGCTTTAGACTATGAATACAGAGCAAGCATGTTTCTCACAATGTTGGACTATGCCATTAACTTAAAAACATTTATTACTGCAACATTATCTTTTAAATCATTACTGCACACACAGTATAAGTGTAACTAAGAAATAATTGGGACCTACACTTACTGCAATAAAATTTAATCTACAATTACATAAAACATGAAGGATTTATCTTGGAGCATAATTAGAAAATGTAGGACACTCAGGGGTGAGATGATATGAAGCATGTCTTAAAAAAATAGGGAAAAGGGTTGACTCTCTTCTGGAGCTGGAGTAACATGCTGATCCTTTCACAGCCTTGTATGCAGGGTTTTGAATTTGATAGAAGCAGCCCCAGGTGGTCTAAGGAAGGGGGTTGACATGACAAATTTGCAGAGTGTGAAGGTGAGAAGGGCAGCAGTAGTCCCTGAAGGATTATAGTGGCTGTTTTTGGAAGTAGAGAGTTGTGTACAATGTGTAAAAAGAGCTGGGTAGACTCCCTGTTGGGGGAAGAGTCTGATTTGGTGGATAGTGTGGAGTAAAAATGTGTTAATAGCAATGGAAAGGTTTTACAGAAGGAACAATTTTTTGAACAAAAACTAAAACAGCTGCTTGATTGTCTCGGTAGTTTGCTGCTGGTCACTGACAGCAAACTAGCACTGGAGTGTGCATGAGCTGCCCATGCACCAATATCTATCAATAGCTTCAGTATGGTGTTTTCTTATGCTTAGTGTCCAACATTAATCTTTTAATCTAAAATCATCCATTTGCCAGTAAGTGTGAACATGTCAAGAAATTCAATGTAATCTTAAAAGCATTTGTATAAAGGTACAGGTATTAAAAGTGTTGTACAGAAACACTTGAGTGTTTCTACATGCATGAGTGCATACACACTTGTTTGTCCAAATTACAACATTCAACAGTGTCTGACAGTGCCTGTCGGTGAGAGCGAGGTGATTCAATCAGTTGCTGGATTGATGAATTGACTGCAAATTACCCTGACCTCTGCCTCACTCAGCATAGCACTGGCTGAAATGAAGTCACCCACTGAGGCATCTGAATGCAGATTTCCACCTCAGTCAGTTGCTGGCATTCACTGTTGGTGTGTTAGATGTGTTGATAGTTCAAATGTTCTGCCTTCCTTTCCACAGTGGTACAGCAGTATGCGCTGCCACCCTGAGAAATGAGGCTTGCAGGCTCATCTGAGCTATGGAGTAAAGATATCACACTGATTTACTGGTGTCTCGAAGGGACAAATCTCCGCTTTTCGCTCCTTCGCTTCATTAGGCCACTCATAAAGGAAGGCAGATCAATGGGGGGAGATAGCACGCTCATGTCAAAATGAGAGAAAGGGAAATAGATAAACGGACTGCTTTATACTGTGTGAAATGAAGGTTGTGAAGTATCTGACAACCTGATATAAAACTTTATAATATAATCTAGGCATACACAGCTGAACCACCTACATTACAGAGGTGCCACACGTCAGATTCATTCATCTATGTTTGTTAAACTGACTCTGAAGACAAAAGCTGAAGTACTACTTTTACTCTAGTACTAGTACTAGAGTACTACTTCTACTCTACTGCCATGCAAGACAACATGTTGTATTATCTAATTCCATTTAAAACTCTCAGTTAAGGCTAATGAAACATGAGAGGTTGCAGTTAATATAGATGCAAAATTTAATAGCATGTCTGACAAGATACAAACACACACATCCATTAATTTGAGTTCACTAAATACAGTAAATGGCTCACTATGATTGCTGGCAGTGGTCATAAACCATAAGAATTGTCCACTGTTGATGTAATTCATAGGATGCTAATTATTTAAAGTCATTATTAACATTGGTTCAACATAAACATCAAACCATATAGGTAAAAACTTCCTATGTCATCATTTTAGATGTTTACAGTCACGTTAGAAGATAAACCTGAATGAATGTGTGAAGAAACATAATGAATCAGACTAAACCTGGTTGGTTTTGTCGATTCACAGTTCCAGTGAAGTTTATTCAAGTTAGATGATCATGTGGAAAATCGGACTTTGGAATTATTCAACCAACCAAAATGACTGAACTCCAAACAACCGATGACATTCAAACTGATGATCATTTGCTTAATTAATGAATGTGTTCCTGAAATGTAAAAATGCAGATAAAGTCTTTCAGCTGTACATCAACATGCAACACATTAAAGCATTTTACAGTTAATGTATCTTTGATATAAATGAACTGTATAGTCTTGTTTCTGAGTTTATATCTTGCCTAACAGTTTCCCTGTCATGTTTTTGTGTGTTTGATTTGGCAGGCTAATCATCTCCTATTTGTATTCTCCCTAGTGAACAAATAGCTTCAGTTTTACAGATGAACTGAGCACAAATACATCTTTTCACTTTCCCTTTTTTATTTCTCACCCCATCACACTGTCCTACACTAGTCAACTTGCGCTCTCCCCAAGTCCACAATTTTCTCATCACCAGACTGCTTTGGAGTTGGCAGGAATAATGTTGATGTCAGTTGATTCACACTAAATCAAGGCGTATTAGCCCCATCCCCAGTCACACTCTCTTCTCATGCTTTTACTTCTCTCTCTGGCCTTTCATCGGAAACCATAATTAGTCCTTCATTAAGCCTTTGGAAATTGCGCTAATGGACTCTGCCATTCAGCTGACTTAATTTAAACAGCAAATCAAGCGACAATGGTTGAGGACACGACTTGGTGTCATGACTTCATCTTGCAGAGGTTTAATTGAGGCAGTAGTAGTCGAGGAGGAGATCTCAGAAACGCAGCCTCTATGCATTGCTTCTGCTCAAGTGCAGCAGGGAAAGAGAAAAAAATGAAGAAACAGAACGAAGTGGTGATGGGTTGAAGCTGAGCCAGTGTTTAGCATTTCCTGGGGGAGGCACATCAGATCCACTCAGGCAGATAAAACAGAACGCTTACATCTTTCAACCTTTTCGCAGAGGAACCACTACAAGTGTGGACAGGCAGTGGCTGACCCCAGAATACAAACACAGAACAACACTGTCTAAAACGATGAACCACTGGCAGTCTGGGAAACATCACGGTTCAAACACAGGCCACAGACTCTGTCTCCATGCTACAGTGCAGGCTAATGACATTCAGTTTCAATAAATCATGTGGTTTTGCTTTCCCTGCATCAGCATGCATCCAAGGCATAATACCATTTTTTTAATCTTATTTGGCCTATATACATGGAATTATGTTTGTGCCTCATTCCTGAGCGCATAATGAGACAGTTTGAGCACAAATAAATGGAGAAATAGAGAATAATACGATTTAAACAAAGACTTATTTTGTAGACAATATATATTTTTGCATGTTCATTAAAGTTAATAACACTAGATTAAGAAATAAGAAGTGTAAAAAGTGTTGAGTACAGAATGGTTTTGCTATTGTAACTAACCACACAATATGAAAGAGCAGAGATGGTGTGAGACTTACTGTCATTCGAACCTTGATTCTCATCCCAGGTACGCACATAATCATCCTGCAGAAACATGAACAAAACAATCAGTTATTAGCAGCTGCAGGGAATGAGGAGTCACATCATTTACACTGCAGGCCTGAGCGCACAGTGTTGCTGATAACATATTAACACTCTGTCGTCTCCACAGAGGTGTAATACTTTACATTATCACTGCACACTGATTATAATGTGTACATTAGTCTTGCAGCATGATAATTAGCCAAGCCATTCACACTGGAGACAGATGAGTATGTGCAGTGGCTGTACATCTGTATAGAAATGAGCCCAACAAATCTGCACCCATTGCCTATATGTGAGACATATGGCATCTGGGCTGAACTTCCTTTTAAGTGCACTGCACTCTTTTCCCTAATTACAATGTTAATCATTCTTACTAAAATGGGAAAGTTGAAAGTTGTGTTGAGCAAAATGATACTGAAGACAGATAGGAAAGGGGAGATAAAGACACATAAAAAGACAAGAAAATGAGTCATGAATGGAAGAAGACATAGCACAAAGGCAGCTGGGGAAGCATTGTAGAAAAAGCTGGAGAGAACTGACCTCTACCTCCTGGTGAAATGACAGCAAAAGGAGAGAAGAAAAGCCAATATTAGCAAAAAAGAGAAATGTAATTTTAGATAGGGTGCATTCAATGACATTGTAAGAAAGAAAGAATTTTGTGCTCATGTTTAAAACACCTGAAAACCTTTTTTTTAATAACATTAAATACACAACTATTTAAGCATTACTTACAGTTAATGTTCAGGAAGTCATCTGTATTAAAATCTTAATGAACAAAATGTTGGATTATGTGCTTCTTCAAGACTTAAAGGATGTGATTTCTTCAGAGTTGACTGGCAGCGGCGTGAAAACATAACAAAACATTTAACTTAAAAGTTGCTAAATTCTGATTGGTGCAGAGACAGATGTTTGGATATTCTTCTATGTCCTCTGCGTAGTCCTCTGATTAATCAAATTCATAAAAGGTGTATTCCTGATCCCACAGGAGATGGTACAGATGTAAGCTTGTTGAGCATTTGCTGTGTCTGAATGAGTCATGTCAAGATATTTACAATCAGCCACCCCCCTACTCCTTAGCAATGACTTACTCATCACTGTAAACATTTACTATACTAGAAGCGTGTGCCAAACAGCTCCCTCGAAGGTGATAAATCCTTACACAGCACATGAAATAAGCAGCCCTCATGAAAGCTGGGACCTTCTTCTCTGACCCTCACAGTTTTATTTCACAGAGGTAAATATTTTCATCACTGGCAAGGACTCCATTCAATCGTTGAAGTCTACCAAACTCCACTACTGTTTTCTCCGCTCATCCTCTGCTCGCTGCTGCAGCTCATTTCCCCTCCTCAGAAACCACTTCCAGTAAACCCGGCTTGTGTCTGGATCTTAACTCAGCGCTCTGATTGAGCTTTGTGAATGATTGTCGGTTATGTAGTTTAACCTTGTTGGCCCTGAAGGAGTCAGACATTAGCAGGGTAAGACCTCAAAGAGTTTGCGACCTGACCACTAATCTGACGCCACCCATGTCTCCTTTATTGATGCTTCAGCTCTTGCATTATTTAGCAGCCTTTCTGTTGTTGTGTTTCTGCCAGGACCAATGAGGAAAGCATCCTGCTGTGCTGACTGGACAGGAAATCAATTATTTCATAAAAGAGAGGTTGCAGAAAATGTATTTGGGGAAAATAAATTCTCCTAAGTGTACAATGAAAGTGAGCATGAAATGCGGCATAGTGACAAGTTTGGCACACAGCATAGAAGTTATATCACTCGAAAAATATGACTCACATACCAAAATTCTCACGAAAAGACTGGTGGTTCTTCCACAGAAGTGATTAGAGGAAGCAGGATGAGAGGAGTGAAAACACTCAACTGTATCCAGGAGCTCTGTGATCTACCTGATAACATCAGATAGATCTCCTCTTGTTAAACAGAGCAGGGGAGCTTACCCTTCACATCAAACATGGCAGGCTGTTCACCCTGCTGCCAGGCTCCACAATACTGACTGACAGATCACAATCCCCCAAATCTGTGAGGTGAGGATAACTATCCAACAAGCCTGTCCACTGTAAAATTGGACTCAAGTCAGAAGGAGTAGAAAGGTGTCACAGAGATCTCCAAAAAGTGTGTAAAAGATATAAATTGTGTCTGTTGGGTAGATTGAAAAAGGAGAACAAACAGGAAACCGGGTGAAATGTATGTCTATCTGACAGGTCGTGTGTGACTGACAGGTGTTTCTGGGTAAATGTCAACTGTCAGATTCACTCTGTGTTCACTGTGGTATCCTGAGGGGTTTGATTATGGTGACAGCAGAGGGCATCACTGCCTCATCAGTAACAAAGGACACAATAATAACACTCTCATGTGGAAATCTGTGCAGGCTCATTTTCCGAATCATAGTTTACAGTATACTTGACCTTTTCTCACAATTACAGTTAACATCTGCTTTCAGCGGATTCATCAAACCCATGCAGAACAGCACAGAGCCACAACATGAGCACTGCACTGTATCAAGAGAGCACCAGGGATCATAAAAATCATGCAGTAACTAATTACAGCCCACACAGAGCGCAACCCCTCATAGTTTTCATGTATGATAGTGTATCTGTGGACACTCATAAAAAGTTGCAAAAGAGTAAATACGAGCATCATTGGATGAATGCAAGTCTTCACAGTTCTAAAATTATATTTTAAATTGACAAAGAAACTGCATTTGTGTGTGACAATTCCCTGATGACTAATAAAACAGTAGTTCATTGGTTCAGTTTTGACCAGTTGAGTGTGTAGTTCCTACAAAAAAATATTTTTGATCTACTCAGATCATGTAAAACTCTCAACAGGCACTAGAATATTAACCACAAAATATGTTGTTGGTCCATGCCCTCCAGAATGACACATTTAAGTGAGATCTACTCTGATGCTTCTATCGGCAGGATGACATTCGGTTTTCAATAATATATGGTTTAGTTAGATTTAGGCACAACACTCACTTGGTTAGATTTAGGGAAAGATCACAGTCTAAGTAGACTGACAGTGAGCTCCTGTGACCCATCCATCCACAGCCTCCTCCCTCTACAGACTTTCTTGCTCTATAAGGTCACACTACTTCCTCCTTTGCTCCCAACAGAAAATATCCATAATTACTACAATCCCCTGAGGGCATTGTTCAGTATAAACATGAGTCACTTTTTGACAGTTGCCAAAATGACTATAATGATGCTAACGTCTGAGGTTTTGAATAAGAATGAGACTGAGCCACTCTACACTGAAGGTCCTGCTTACTGTAATCATCCTCCAGACTTCATGGAGGACCAGGCTGCGTGCCCACCACTTCAGTTGCTGAAGTTGCCTTTTTCATCTTCTTTCCAGTCAACTGTGTTGACAGAGAAAGGCCATTAAGCAAGAACCCCTTCAAAGATGAAAGACATTGAACGATAAGAGCATGAAGACGCTGACCACACACATGACCATGCACCATGAAGATTTCTTTCAGAGATGGAAATTATCAATTAGCTGACGAGCCAGCAGCCAAACACCCTAATTCCATCTTGAAATAATCAGACAAAAAAGGCTTGGGTTCAGCAGTGGGTTCAGTATTCATTTAACATCAATGAAAAGCTTGTTGAAGCACACTACTCAAAAAACTCTGCTGGATACTGTGGTAGTACAAAAATATAACCCCAAAATCTGATGAAATAAAGCTGAAATAATAAAAAATTACATTGCCCTCAGGTTGTCTTCGGCAGTGATGCTCCATACAGCATCACATCACTTCCTCCCACCAGGAGACTCACTTGAAGACTCAGTTGCTGTTCACAGACTCTCAGCTTTGGTTTACACGGCACATGAGACACATCTGAGCTCAAACAAAACCCATTCAATATAGTTCTCATCCTATGTGCTCTCCTGTTATCTCCATCCACTTCGGGCTGCACGCCATGAAAAGCAAGCCTGCTGATTCCTGTATTTCTGCATGCACGCAGGGTTCTGAGCTGATGCTTACTGATTGCAAAGAGGAGGCAGAGCGTCAAATGCTGAGAGTCTGGTATATCTCCCTAATAGGATGGAATCAAGAGTGAGACTTACGTAAGAGAGTTTGGGAGGCCTGGGTGAGTAAAAGGTGAAGCAGGGTTAGTGCTTTTAGAAAGCAGATCAATAGACAAAATAAAGGTAGGGAATACACAATGATACAAAGCAGCTGAATATAATATGTTTTTTCTTTTACTTTTATCCTTTATCCTATATTTTTGTTCTGGTTTATCATCAGGTTTAGTGGTATACTGTATACAAAGTTTTTAAATGCTGGGGACATTGATCATGTCTACCTGCATGTAAAAGCACAGAGTGTGCTCTATTGGGTGACATTATATGCTCTGAGATTTGTCAGACATTCTCCTGCTGAAGATCTAGTGACTGCAAGCTTGGCTTCATTATTACAGTGTTCCTCTTTCTAATAAACCATCTGTACATACACACCTTTGAAAAAGTTGTTTTGAATGTGTTTTTGGCAAAATGATTCAATTAAAGAAAGAAGATTACGATCTAATAAAAAGATGTTTTTTGCAGTAAAGTTAGTAGTTTTAGTAACAGTGATTGGTTTTCCTGCATATTTGTTCACTGAGTATACCATAGGAGCATTTGGTAGAAACTGACACTCCTTACACTATACTTATATATTATAAGTATACTTAAGTTATACTTAACATCCAAATATACATTACACAATGCAATAGTTCTACCAGATTTAATTAAAAAAAGCAATGACGTCTAGTCTAGATTGCACTGAAAGTCCAATACTTAACAATTTAACAACTATATTTTCTTATGCTCGTTTTGCAAAAAGATTTCCATTTCTATCTTATATCTGAGAGATGAATAGACATTTTGTCTGCATTGCACTTCTACTTACGGGTTCACAGATGAGTAATCAGTTTCATAATGAAGCTGGTGCACAAAAGGTTTTCATTTAAGCCTATACTGAATAGCACAATATCCATAGTAACTACTTATTGTAGTTTCTATAGATATTGTGCACTTATTATGCATAATAATGGCCTACCTTGTCCTAGAAAGGCTTTAATGTCACTCTTCACACTCAAGTAGAGATGAGTGACATCAGAAATATTGTGACAGCAAGAGGTGTATGAAAGGTCAAACACAAAACCTGAAAATTGCACTCAATTATAAGAATGTTGAATTGCTTTTTACAATTCAGTGAATACATATTCAAATGTATGAGATGAAAAATTGACTTTCCGCCGAATTTGCTGCAGCGTTAAGTTCTTCAATATTCTTTCTTCAATTTTACCGCACAGCCCAAACATAGCAAACACACACCCACCCACCCACACACCCACACAGATACAGCTATAAAAATCACACTAAGTTGATAAAGTCTCTGGGCAATCATACCCGCCCTGTACTCACTATCTATAAATAAAAGCACCCCTTGTGTCTCTCACGGCCCTGCAGGGAATAAGAAAACAGTCCACAACTCACAAGAGAACTGCGTGAACCTTCACACTTCACTGAAAGCACAACTGAAAAACAGACTTGTACAACAATGGAAAATCAATGTAGTTGGGTAAGAATCCTGAGGGAAAGGATAAGAATCAGACAATGATTAGCGACAAGGGAGTCTAAAACAATGTGATGGAATAAGAGTCACAACCAGATCAGCAACAACAGTGAACTGAAACCTGAGGTGTATTTGTGATACGGCAGACAAGCTGTCATGTCTGGTGCCTAACAAGTCCAGCTTTTGGGCTTAGACAGGTAATGCTGCAAAAAAAACTTTAAAAATAGATTATCATGCTTTTTGTGTCATTTACAAGCTAGAAATGATTTTGAATATTAAATCTTCCCCTAAATTTGAGTATGTACGATGACATTACAATGACACTGTGTCCTAATGTTGCCATGCCAACATTCTGATCCAAATTAATAAATTCAGTTCATTGAAACAATGGATCATTGATTTCAAACAGGTAGACACAAGTAGACTTTTCATTTCTAATCAAAGATGCTGGCTGAAAACACAATGGTAAAAAATGGCAGATGTTAGCTACAACTAGTTAGTGATTGCTGCTAACACAAACATACTGTACACTTAATGGCATGTGCTTAAATTTAGGGCTAAAGCAGTTAAAGAAATTCAGTCTGTTTGACTGCTGTGCAGGAACTTGCATGACTTGACAACAAATATCGTTCTAGTCACATTGGGTCCAGGATATCTTTTCAGCACTTTCTTTCAAAAGAAATATCTTGGCTCTATGGGTTTCAATGTGTATGCTACTGGCTTTTTGTAGGCTGTGTATATGGTCTTCTAAGTTTGATTACTGCAAACATTTTCTCATGTTCATGTTAAAACATTTGGATTTTCTATTTCCAGCCACTTCAAAATTTGTTTGTTCAACTTAACTTGTATTGGCATCTGTATATACAAGACCTCAGCTCCTAACGGCAGTAACTGACTCCAACATCCAACCCAACACTTTGTGTCATTTACTGTAGGGAGAGTGACTGCCCCTTAGAGTTTTTGTTGGGTTTAAAAGGAAGATAGAGTTTGATTTATTGACAAGCCTTATAGAATCTCAACACAATAATTTAACAGGCATAGATACGTTTAAATGAAGGCTAATTAAGAAACAAAGTTCAGATGTTTCAAACTATTCTGTTTGAACTATTCTTCTGAATTCATCTAGGCCTACCTACATTAGAGTATATGTATCAAAGAGTTACCTATGTCTTTGTCAGCAACTATTTGTCATACCTGTATGGAGAGTTCTGGATGAAAATACATATATTCAATTCAATTTAATGTGCAATTGCATTTGCTATGAAATTTGCTATTTAGCACACTACTTAGCAAATTCTCTCCCTGTCTCTCTGCAGCACCTGTGCCCTTCGGTTGTGGCTATTGTACTGCAGAGGGAAGTGGCTGTAGCTGTGCAAGTAGGGCACAATGAAAAGCTGTTTCTTTCCTCAATTACAGCCCACCTAGAACTCTGGTAGCCAGCCAAGACACCCCACAGTGCACCAGTAGTCTGTCCAAATCCTGAACAACAGGGCCACTTCTCCCAGAACTGTTGGAGGTGATCGAAATTCACTCCATCTGCATCACCAGCAGAGCGCTGGGCATTTGCAGTCTCATAGAGAATCTGGAGTATGATGCGTAACAGCTCATGCTACAACAAAGCATGACTAGATAGACTAATGGTTGTCTGATAAGCTGTTATCATCATTCATAGTATTAATGCATCAGCAGCAGTGTTCTAACATCAGAGGTAGTTGAGTGGCTGTGTGATAGGAAAGCCACTGAGCACAGGGCTAGTGATGATAATTTACTGTTCATCTGGATAGTCTGTAATGGAGTATTTGGCTCCAGTGTTACAAATGCCATTATCCACAATTATGGTTTGTATGCTGTAATGAAATGATATAAAGGAGCACTGAGCAGTGCATCTGTAGTCACAAAGTGTTAAAAGTCTGGTGGACTGAAGCCAGTTTAAGAGCACAAAAGGTTTAAATCAGACAGATGAGTAGGTAGCAAAGGTAAAACTCCTGTTTAATGTTCTCTTAAGATTACGAGGTACAAAAGAACATAACATCACATCACAATAAAGACTGCAAGTCCCTGTCATAAATGCTTCCACCATTCTACATATTTAATCCACTGACATCGACAAGGGATCTGATGTTTTTGTGCTGGCACTGACTGTTGTCTGTTCATTAAAAATGAAGTGAATGGATAACAGGTGCAGGCAGGATTGGTACAGGGTGGTCCAGAGCTGAAGAGGCTTGTGTTTTAAAGATAAGGATTTACCAGTGCAGGACAGAGAAAATGCTTACCCCTTTCTGTGATGAATGCCTACAATAAACAGCAACCTTCTGGGTGCACTTCTTTTACAATGCTCTAAACATCATCCATTTTGGCATGTATTTGAGTTTATCCTGAATCATTAGGAGTGAAACATCAGACCAATTTCATGGCCTGACGATTTCATGGACAGTAACATTTTCTTAAGGGAAATTAAGCAAAAATTTGTCTTGTTGTTTGCATTTAGTAGACAGACCAGACTCGAAACACTATGAGCCACTGAATTTCATATTGAAATCAGAACAGTGAGATGGTTCCAGCTTACCTTTACCCTTTAGATATTCAGTGTCTAATTGTAAAATATTCGTTAAAAGAAGAGCTTTCTGCTTGATCATAGATCCATAATTGAGCCTGGATGTTTTTGGGTTAAAATAATAACTCTACATTCTGTTACAATGACTGATTTCCATGTTGCCTAGTTTCTCTTTGTTTTTTTCTTCCAGGATTTGGTGCATTAGTGGAATGAAATGTTGAGTGCACCTGTCAGATTAAAGGATTGAAGGTATCCCATTCTATTATTTGTTGACTGTAACTGTTAAATCTAATCGCCTTGTCTTCCTGTATAATAAATTGAATTGAAGTGCAGGAGCTATTTTTATTGGAAGTGAAAGAGCCTCTTATCCTGATACTGCTTTTACATTTTGTAAGAGAATAAATATAAAATATTTACAGCATACGTTCTGCAGCCTATGTATTGTGGGCCTGTTTATGTGTGTCAAGGTTTGCGTGCATTGTCTCTTAGTTGTACAAAAGGAAGAATGAAAGCGCTCGTCTTTCATGTTGTGCAGCTTTGATTATTGCTTTCCAGTGTTGGATTAATATTCAGCATTCAGCTCTCAGAGGACTGTGCATGTCAGTATCAATTTGTGTAATCTGAATGCATTCTATAAGTGTGTCAATGGCAGTCTTTTATATATCAACTAAATAATTCCCAGACTGAACTGCTCATTTTCTAGTTCAGATTTTTTTTTTTAACTCAGAGACCAACATGAAGCATCCAATTAAATGTTTATTGTATTCAGCAGCTCTCATTGAGAATCATAAAGAAAATATTAGTTGGTTGCTCAAATGTGTTTCAGTTGAAGAAGTTCACAGTTTAAATAGTATGAAAAACCCCAATAAAGAAGGTTTGCACTAATGCTTCCACCCTGAAGCAAAACTGGTGAGGGCATAGAGTCATCAGACTCCCTCAGTGATACATGCTCCATTTCAGCACCACAACACACAGACTGCTGTTGCTACGGCAGCAAGATGAAATCAAAGCGTTTCCTATTGGCGATTCCCTGGGGAGGTTCAGTGGTTTGCTTCTCTGATGTTTCTCCTGTCATCATCATCATCATCATCATCACCAGAGACACCAACACTCCTGGCCTTTAACGCACTCACAAACACGCGCATGCAGCTCAACAAAATCACACTTGTGCACTCGATCACACAAATGCGCACGCACATATACACACATTAAAAAATTTACTCTTGGGAATAATGATCATGAAAGAGATACAGTATACTCAGTGTGTAGGGGCTATTTTCTTACACACCAGCTTTGATGTCAAATTGAAGAAAAAGGGGAAAGGAAAGCGAGAGGCATCTCTCGACTGGATGGTAAACTCTAAATGTTATAGTGAGGATGATCCCACTTTCCCTGACCTGTTTATATCTTGGGATGCTCCACATATTATTAGGTGAGGTGTTTTTTATTCACACTAGAAAGGAAATTTCGTGCAAAGCCAAACTGCTGCTCTAACATTTTGTAATTAAAGATCCAGTAAGTTATAATCCCACAATAATTCTGACTTAATCTTTCCATGCCCACAATTTCATTACTTCCATAAGCACAGCTCCAGAGGACATTCTCTTTAAGTAATCACAGCCAAACTAATCCGTCCTCAGGAGGGGCGGCTGCCAATTTTCACAAAAAATCTTCTGGGATGTCTGTGACCTATGATTTCAGGAAGTGTATGAATGTGTATCAAACAAAACACCACAACCTCTGTGTGATGGTGATTGTGTAGAACAGCTCACCTTTTTCTCCTGAAGAGAAATGGCATTGTTCTCATATAAACGCTTAAGCCAACTGCTCGCATTTCAAATCCAATAACAATACATATCACATGCTGCAGTGACCACCCTGGATCAATTAAAACCCAAATAACAGGAATCATATGAAACATAATCCAAACTGCACTATAATCCAAATCCTGCTGGGATCATTAGTAATCATTTCACAGAGCTGGGGGTAAAAGTACATCTATACATTCACAGACAGACAGCAATATATCACCAAACATACCCTCCAGGCTTTAATCAATCCCTTCAACCCAGTTCCGTCTGTTGAGAAGGTGAATATGCACATCAATCAATCTCTGTCTAGCTTCTCTAATCAAGGGGAACTAAAACATGAATTTCTTAACAAAGTAATTAACAAAGGTCCAGTACACTGAAAATGGCATAACTAGCAGTCTAGTTTGTTTGTTTGTTGGTAAGGCCTGCTTCTTCTCATTTAAGTTTACCAAAAACACTTTGGACAACCTAAATTTTGGAAGTTTGAAAATTAAAAAGCTGAACTGATCACGAGTAATTCTTTAATGTTTCTACCATGAATAAGTCACAAATACCGAGTGATTCTTTAAGACTACAAAATCAGGTTAAACATTGAAACGCATGGTGATAATACTGGGATCCTTATTTTCAATTATTATACACTGCCCAGGCCTAATAGCCCTTTCAAACAGGCTACCTATTCCAAAAAGACTTTATTTTGAAATATTTATTTCAGCGTGAGTGTTTCTCTAGTATGGGCTATGTTTCAACAGATGTACCAAGTTTCTGTGCCATAAAAGTCTAAGTAAGAGTATAATAACTATTAGTATATTACTGCTTCTAAGTGACCCAAAGCAGCGCATCTTACCGCATTACCTCGCGTCTCTCAGTGTAAACACAGCGGACTTACGTCTCTGAAGCGATTCCAGTGCTTGATCTTGCGGCTGTACTGTGAAATGGTGGACAGCCACTGCTCGTCTTCCATGAAATTCCCCGTTTTTTCCGCCTCTTTAACGCTCTTCACATCGGCCTGGATGGTAGAGCCCGCGAGCATCACCAGTGGGACGAGAAGGCACACTATATCCGTGATTTCCACCATGGTAGCGGACAAAAAAAAAAGCCTTGCACACACCAGCTGTCGGGCTTCCTCTTGTGAGGAGAAGGATGCTGAGACTGGGTTGTAACTACCAACTGATTAGCCTATAGGGTGCTCCTCCTGCTGCTGGGAGAGAGAGAGAGAGAGAG
>JAUBNQ010000007.1:11908600-11938192 GCA_032353495.1 Ctenopoma kingsleyae | reverse complement strand
CTAGGTTTAGTTAAATTATACATCTCCTGTTCATAAATAAAATCCAGAGACACATTAAAGATGCTGAAAATAAACAGTTGCACATGTCAAAGACTGTGTGATTCATTCAAAACAATAGACAAAAAATGTGCATACAAATCTGCACTGGTTGCAGCTCCTTCATTGTCTGAAATTTTGAGGTGATGCAGCAATACCATCATCTGGATAAACAGTGTATTACACAATTTCAGAAAGACCCAGCAGGGCAATCACTAAAAAAACAATTATATAAACATCTGTTTCTAAACCAGTTTTACCAGTACGAACAAGTTTTGTTTAAATGTTTAGTTCAAAATTTAGAACATTATATAGGTATTGGAATAATGTTCAGTAATATTAGTGATAAAAGAAATTAGTTTTCCTAAGTGGATCTAGGGCTGAACTTTAGTGTGCAGTAAATCTCATTCAATCTGGATATCTTTATACTGCAGTTTAAATTGTAATTCCCATGCTTATGAAACAAATACAAAGAAGGAATTCTTACTATATGAAATACTGTACATTTTAAATATCCTACAAATACAAACAAAACAAAACAAATAACAAATCCGTTTAATACTATTTACAATACTGTACCTAAATATGTGGATGCAAACATCAACTGATGATGATGATAAGGTGAGTGGAGGATTTTACTGGTATACATGTGTACATGTGTGAAGCCTGCTAATTATTTCTATTTAAAAGGTGGAGAACTGTTTTAAGACCCTAAGTATGACAACAGGCCACTAAATTCATTCGTCATCTGCAACTTTAACATAAGTTTTCGTCTGTGAGTCGTTCACAGAGGTGTTGAAAAACATTTATATTCTGCATCCTAAATCAGATGAATTGGTTTTTGTAAAATCTCCCAGATTCCTGGTGAGAACTCACGTTTCCGCTGGCTTCATGAACAACGAGGCCTACGTGCGTTACGTGCGGGCTGTGCGGAGTGCTTCACAGGAATGGATCACTTCGCAGCTCTTTCATCACTGGCGCCTTAACACTGCTGGCTGTGCGTCTATCTTATTGATTCGTGACATTTTGTGGGACGCGGGTTTACTGGCCGTCACATTTGGTGTTTAGTTTTATATTTTGCGGTCACGTAATTTTAGAAAGAAAAAGAAAAAAGCAAACTCATAAACTTATGTGTGTGTTTGGGTTGGGGGTAGGGTGCCCGTGGGGCTTGGGGCCTTGCCCTCATCACAGGGACCAAACGCCTTAGGAGGCAGAGTGTTGCGTTGAGGACGTGAGCTGAAACCTCACTGGTTGAGAAATCCAGTGGGCGGGGCTCTGGCTGTTGGGTATTTAACGCTTTGTTCCATTGTTGCCGAGTGTGTTTTCCAGCTGGTCTGGTAGCGCAGGAGGAGGGCATCCACTGTTAAGACGACACCACTACACTTTTTACTTTTTGCTCACAGGACCTTGTTTGTTAGCAAAGATGTCTCTCTCTTTCAACAATTCTCTGGATGGCAGCTTTCCTCCTTCTCCAGCGGAGGACAGGGTTTCAAATCGACTGTCCTGGGGCAGTCTGCTTCAGAAGCTGAGCGAGCTAAAGGGGCTCAACCAGAGGGTCGCAACAGAACAATGCTGCAGCAGTGAAACTGGTGAGTGTTTTTGGCTTTTGTCTGAAGAGGCCCTATTGTTTTTTTTGCTTGGGAAATATTTTAGTGAAGTTTTAAGTTGAGTTATTTTGTTTACTTGCACATGAAAAAAGAGAGAACATGGACAAAGCACAAAGGGGCAATGGGAGACGGAGGCTTTTACTCATGATCTGCTGCTGTTTTAATCACCATAAAAGCGAATAGAAAAGTTTATGGTGAACTCAGCACTATCGGACAAGATTTTAACCTATATTCTTCTTCTTTTTCTAGGATCTGTGGCAGACATGTCCCTGTCAGAGTCTGAAAGCAGCTTCTTCTTTTATCCCCTGGAGGAGACCTTGGCAACAGAAGTTGTAGAAACAATCACAGAGAGTCTTAACAATGGATCCCATATCTTAGGCTTCTCCAAACTCATCTTGCCTGACTGTCTGCTACACAACATCAGCCAGGAACTGCTCCACCTGGCTGTCTCTGAGCCTTGCGGCCTCAGAGGAGCACTTATAGACCTGTGTGTAGACAAAGGGGACCAGGGCTCACTATGTACTGTGGACCAAATAGCAGTGGATGCCACCCTCGTCCCAACCTTCCATGTGACCCTGGTGCTGAGGCTTGAGTCCAGCGGACTGTGGCCTAAGGTTCAAAAGCTTTTCAAAGGTAGCACATCCCCGCATATGTCTCCATTGTCCCAGAGACACAAAGACACTCTGAGGCTGAGTAGGAGCTTCAGGGCCATTAAGAGAAAACTGTATTGTTCAGGGGACCTGCTTATTGAGGAGTGCTGCTGACCAACACCTCTCCATGATAAGCTGAACCGAATTCCCGTGGACTGTGAAAAAAGATCTGTCCTTGTAAGACAGTGTTATTATGACTTCAAGATGTCAGACAGTATTGACAGGGTGCTCCTGAAACGACATGTACCTGTTTGTGTATTACATGTGTATCCAAAGTTTTCTGTGGAAACAATGTGCAATGTCTGATGGCAGCTACTCACCTGGTGACAGGTGACTCATCAGGGAAAACTCATGCTTCAGCATGAGTCGATATCTTTCCAGTGAATGTGACATCACACCCTTAAGGGAGTGGCTTTATTCTAATGTATTTGATAGTCAAATATTATTACCTGAAACTGTTTTTGACTTACAGAGCTTAAATAAATTATTTTCTGTTAATTTGTGTTTTTTCTGTCTAGCAATCAGTAGCTTTGTCCTATATCCATCCTACATACTAACTGTAACAGTATACTATTTTAACAGCTAAACACATAATTTTAAACAAGAATCAAATGTCACAATATATGTAGCACCAAACTCCAGTTTTGAAAACCACTGACAAACTTCACAAATATACATCTAATTATTAATCTTAACATTTTTTACTTATTTTGTTCATTTTGCAAGTGCTTGCCACCTACAGTTTATTTAAGACTTCTCCTGTGAGCAGCTCCTCCACTTATTTTGTGCATTGCATTGAGAGACAAAAGTGTCAATTAACAGCACATTCAAACATCAGTCACATCCTGTCTCTTCTGAATCATCTACTTTTTGTCACTGTTCCAGTATGGACACATCTAGCGTGTACTCAAAACTTGCTAAGTCAACGTATGGAAAGAAAAAACACACCCATCGATCATTGGACAAATTTAATTCAAAGAAACCTTTATACAATTTTAGCATGTTAATTTAATAAATATGGTTTACTTTTATTTGTGCAATGATTTTCAATACTTATGATCCAACAGGCTACAAGCAAATCCACATAATAACATTATAGTACATAATATTAACTTCAATAAACCCTGCACTGTTAAAAGTAAAATGGATATTTACACTGGTAAGAACTATAAAAATTACACACTTTCCTTGTGAGTGGCTCAGACATCTGTCTATGAGAAGGCCATGAGGTTTCTCAAAATGTTTAAGGAAAACAAAATGATTGGGACAGAGAAAGCTAATCTTAGCAGCTTTGTTAACCGTTCAAATAGACAAATATGCTCTTAGCTTCCACTGTAATGCTCAGCGGACTCTCACCGTCCTGAAGACACTAGTGTAAAAAAATATCAGCAGTCAACTCAAAGCTTTGCAGGTCTACAGGAAGTCAATCTACACCAAGTTGCAGAGAGGTTCCCTGATGAGGTCTGCTGCCCACTGCACATAAGGCATTTTTGATTCTCTTGGTTTGCTGCAGATATATGCTCTAATTTGACTGGACTCTGACCGATTTCTTCTAATTAGATTCAAGTACCAAAGAACCTACAGAAAATGAAAGAAGAGAATGATAGTTATGCAGCAATCACTCTATACAAGATAAACATTTCTGCACATTCACACCCAGCCAAAAATCATATACATAAATAAAATGAACACCTACCAAAATATGTTTAGCTGCCAAGTTACTACTACTATTAAAACACTCAGACTTCAGTAGTGTTAGTTGCAGCTAGGTGCTTGTGTGAAACTCTGAAATCTGAGACAACACAGCTGACTCCTGAATATCAGGCGTAACTGCATTACCATGTGTCAATAAGGAAAAAGAGCTCACTTTGCTAAAGTAAAATAAATGGCAACAGCAGCCTAAAGGTTGGGAATTCATCCAGAAAAATACAGTATGGTGTGCACTGGAAAACTATGAACTGTATTAAAGTGTGTGTGTGTTAGATCTGTGAATAACAAGATAAAACGTGTATAGTTGCAATTATAATGTAATGCCACTGCAATATTTGTGACAACTTACCTATTTATGTGCAAGTTTCTATCCATCCAATATAACCTGAATCTCAGATAATCTGGAACAGCTTGGCGTCCCCATTCTCTGTGCCCTTTGGTACAATTCAGAATCTCCAAAATAACGAGCACGATACAGTAAGCCTTCCTCTGAAAGCACAAAAGGAGGATATGTTAGTACATTATAGCAAATAGTTGTAAATAATGTATTTGGAAGAAAACTCACCAATAAAATAACTAGAGTTGAATTATCTGAGCAACAAAAAGTTAATCTGCAACAATGCTCATAACTGATATGTTGTTTAATTAAGTTTTAAAACAAATGAATAAATAAAAGTAATTCAGCCCAATCTACCAAAAAAAAATTGCTCTACTGTAAACTTACTCTGCTGCTTCTCCTTCCAACAGTTGTTTCTGAGGTTGGAAATATAATCTTCTTCTACACTTCTCTCAACATTCTTCAGGTTGTTACCAGAAAATTCTTCATTGAAACGCTCTCCCACATAGAAAGGCACCTTCAAGTTTGATGTATGCCTTTTTTGAATATGTCCAGCAGACCTGAAAATATATAAAAAATAAACTATGAGGAAGACAATAAAACATTTTCACACACCTAAGAAACATCTCTGACAGTTTGAATCACTTACGGGCGATAGCTAAGGCTGTAGGGAGGCTGGGTGACCATCATCTGGCTCAGAGCGGAGACAATGATGAGGATTAGGATGGGCATCAGCTGCACGAACAGAGCCAGTCCACCCTGTCCCCAGCAAGAAAAACAACACCACAACATTTGGTTACTGGATATGAGAGTTCATACTCTACATACAATCTAGTACGAATTACGATTAAAGCAGTGGAGACGAAACTTACATCTCTCTGTTGTTCCCGCCGTTCTTGTCTGTTATGATGTGCAAAGTGCATTCCATTTCTGTAAACGTGTACATTACCTAAAACGGATTTAAGCAACAAAAAAGCATTTATAAAAAGACAATGTGGCAGAAATGGACCAACTGACAACAAGGCCCTGGATGATGTTTGAGGTTTTTCGGTGAGGTTTTCAGTGCAATAAATTATCACAGTTGATTTCACAAATGTTCACATAATCATTCACTGAGAATGATAAATTTAGGAACCATGTTTACAGGCAGAGTTACATTTTTAACAAGGCTGGCCAAGCAAACCATGTAATCTGGTTAGACACCCATTTTCATGACGTTGCCTGTGGTTCACCTCGTTACTCCAAACAGCATATACACTACACTGCAGTGCAGTGGATATAGTAATTACAGTGAAAATAACTACAGCCTGTAACAGAGCACCATATTCATGCCACTGTAATAATGCACAGTAACAGTCTGAGACACAGCACAAAAACTAGCAGTGATGGAGACCCAAAAAGTCCAGCTGTTGTCTTTGTGTGTCAGGAAGAGTTTTCACTATATTTGCTTGTATTGACCATCAGCATAGTCCTTTAATGTAACACTCAGGTTATGCAAAACAGTTTAGTTACTCTCATATCAAATGGGTTATTTGCACATTCCCATGAGTATTTAGATTTTCAAAATACGTTGACAGTGCTGCATGAATGTACCCTACCGAATATTCATCTGGCCTCTACTCACTTGATGGGAAGCCTCCACCAAAGAACATATTAAAGAGGTCCTCAGGTGAAATGTCGGCTTCAAAATCACGATGGTGTCTGTGTCTGTTTGGGTGTGACCTCTCCTCTCCATACTGGTCATACTGCCTTCGTTTCTCTGGATTACTAAGTACAGCATAGGCATTACCAATAGCTGGAAGACACAAAACGGCAAAATCTGTACTCAGTAAGCTGACAATTACATATCCCCCACAGAACAATATTGGAGATTACTTTTAATTTACCTTTAAATGCCTCAGTGGCTCCAGGTGCGTGATTTTTATCTGGGTGAAACTTCAGAGCAAGCTTTCTGTAAGCCTTTTTAAAATCCTCCTCAGAGGCGGTCTTTTCAACTCCTAAAATCTGATAGTAATCTTTACAGCTCTTAATCCTGCAGTAAAAGAAACACTCATTAGAAATGGTTAGCCGACAGAAAATAATGCAACATAAAACACATTCAAATATATCCCCTTAGACATTAACATGACAATCAATACTATGTGAAGCTCATTTTATTTTTTCAGAGAACGCTGTTTAAACTCTATCAACACCAGTAACAGTGAACTGTTAGTATTTATTGTTTGAAATGTCATAATTGGCTGTAGTTTACATGCATCTTCCCTTTTAAAATTAAAAACTCACTAAACAATCAGCGCTTCGATTTGCTTGATCAACTTTAATAGTTTTTAACATTTTCTCTGAGACCACTAGATCAGATGCTAATTACTATGTAATATAAAGCAAAATATTCAACATTATTTATAGATATGACAGTAAAACCTATTACTACTCGTTTGCAATACTATGAAGTAACGTTATGACTAAAACCCTGCTTAAAACCCATCTGTTTTCATGTGCGTTTTATTCCTCTTGGTTTTATTAAGCTGGCTTATCTTATTTATTACTATTATTATTATTTTTTTATCTTATCTCATTGATTTGTGTCCTGTGGTATTTTAATGTATTAATGCTCACTGTATATTAACTATATACACTGTATAGTATCTACTGACTTGTGTCCTATACTTGTACAGCACTTTGGTCAATAGAAGTTGTTTTAAATGTGCTTCATAAATAAATTTGATTGATTGATTGAAAAAAAACAAATCCACATGTTTACTGACTTTCTGACGGCTTCCAGCTGGTCTGCAGTATACGACTTGGTTGATTCTGTGGGCCCCTGTGCGGATCCGTCTGCCTCCTCTCCGTGGCCCCGGTGCCTCATAGCGGGTGCCTCTCCGTTTACAGGACCGCCGTTCTCATCTGGAGGCTTCCCATTCTGCACCAACGAATCCAATAAATCTGCGAAGAAAGTGGGGCCATGTTATTCAATTATGCCAGCTGCGTCCGTTGCTGATTTAACAGTTTAATTTCCTAGCATGTTTAGCTAATGGTTAGCATTGTAACGTCCACCAAGGAAGGTAGTAACTGTTAACTGAGAATGAGCGAGCGTCAACTTAAAACATGTAACCGAATATATCAGACACATAGCGTTTGGTGGGCGAAAGAACTACAAATACCAGGTCGGTTAGGAGCAGGTGGTGTAACGTTAAGACGGTTAGCGTTAAGTTATGCTAACGTTAGCTGATTCGCTTTCATAGCGATGGCCCACCATTCGACATAAAATCATAGCTGAAGCAGACGGTTATTCGACGTACTTTTAGCCTGATCTGTCGGAAACAGACGCTGGGCCTTCTCCAAAAACTTCCTGGCTTTATCTAGCTGGTTGTTACTGATCGCATTTAGGGCTATTTTAATGCACCGCTCAGCTTCGTCCTTGTTTGAGTCCATCGCGATACAGCGGAAATGTTTACTTGCCCTGCTCGCACGGAGATGACGTCAGGAATGTAGCCGGCTCGTAAATAACACGTCATAACAGTTGAAGTGACTTTTCGGCGTGCGCTTCACTTATACTCAACAGAGTTTAACATTTAAAGTCTGTAGTGGTACTTTTATATATATATATTTTATTTTTCTCCGTGTCACCTGCAGCACAGCTACAATAGCTAAAGTCAGAATGGCTCTGGCAGCTTCATGCAGCAGGTCAGTCCTACTTGTCAAACACAAGATTCTGTATTCTTTGAGGAAAACCTGCCTGTTTTTATCAACTACTGCCAGTATATTAGCCGACCAGAGTAAACCATCAAAGAAACGGCGGAGAAAAAGTCACAAGAAACCTCATTGGACTGATCATTTGACCTGGGAGGAAAGGCTGGCGGATGTGGTCACCCCCCTGTGGAGGATGAGTTATGATGAGCAGCTTGAGCTCAAACAAAAAAATCAGGAAGGAATACTGTCTCAGCTCTCCCAGCATATTTCAGATGACTTTCAGTCACAGTCCTCATCATCCGCTGGAAGTAAACTCACTTTCCCGGTCCTGTCTATTCTACCATCACCAGTTAGGGATGGTTACCGCAACAAGTCTACATTTTCTGTGAACAGAGGTGTTGATGGAAATCCAAAGACAGTTGGATTTTATGTAGGCACAGGCAGGGAGGGAACAATTCTCTGCATCAATGGAGACCACCTTCTCAACATGCCAGAGAAGCACAAACTGGTAGCTAGGTGTTACCAAAACTTCATCCGCCAATCTTCTCTGGAGCCCTGCATACTGTTCCACACTGGGGGTCACTGGAGAGAGGTCACAGTGAGGACCAACGCAGAGGGTCGCACCATGGCTATAGTGTACTTTCATCCACAGATGCTCACCCCAGATGAGGTAGCAGTTCATAAGGCTGAGCTTCTGGATTACTTCACACAGGGTCCTGGATCAGTCTGTGAGCTGGACTCACTGTTCTTCCAGGAGAGCACCATGACTCGCTGCACTCATGAGGAATCCCCCTACCAGCTCCTGCATGGTCAGCCACACATATACGAGGAGGTAATGTACAGCGTCAGGACAGAATTACACAGAATTCATAAGGGACTTCACAAAGAAAAAAACAAAAACATTCATCCTTACTTAACTTTATAATCTGTTGTTCAGACTATGTAGGTGTACTTCTTTAAATAAATGAACTGGTACATTTTTGTCTTAATATAAATTCAGGTGAGAAATTAATTTAAATTTTTACACATGATAATTTCACTGTAATTACAGTAAGTGTTTTATTCAGTCTTTATTTGACATGATGTCCAAATGTAAAATTGAAGGATTGTTTTGATTTATGATAATAATAGACTAGAGGGTGTAAGAAATCAATACACTTCAGTATAACAGTGTTGTGCTGTGTGGTACACTCTATCAATTCTCAAAAACACTGTATAGATTTTTAATTAATAATTGACACGGAAATTGTCATGACGGACAGTGGTTCATCTTGTGTTGTGTTAAAAACCGAGAATGCTACACAGTATTGTTGTGTATGCTGTGAGTTTCTTTTACTCAGCATTTAGACATATGGTGATGTGTTCTTTATACAATTTTCCTGAAATTAGATAAAAAATTCAATATATCGCCTTGCTTACAATATTGCAATAAATACTGAATTGTAAACCTTTAAAATGATACATATTGTATTGCCAGATTCTTGCCAATACAAAGACCTATAACAGACAGAGAACAGCAGATAGCACAACATCCAAGTACGTCTAAATTATATGCATTTTCAGCTTCTGTTCCTGTGTTTTCTCATCCACAGGTGTTGTGCTTCAAATTCCGCATCTCTCCCGATGCTTTTTTCCAGGTGAATCAGGCAGCTGCTGAAGTGCTCTACAGCACAGTGAGAGACCTGTGTGTCCCAAACAATGAGGAAGATGGAGGAAGACCAGAACTTGGCGGCACTCTTCTAGATGTGTGCTGTGGGACAGGTGCCATTGGCATTACTGTATCTCCCAGGGTGGACAGAATTATTGGTATAGAGCTCATAGAACAGGCAGTGGAAGATGCTAGACACAATGCAGCTCTCAATAGTGTACTGAACTGTGAGTTTATCCCTGGGAAAGCAGAGGTTGTCCTACCAGGACTTATGTCCCACTTGAGCCCCACAGTTGGAGGCCTTACAGCTGTGGTAAACCCCGCACGAGCTGGCCTGCACCACAGAGTGATCAGAGCTTTACGGAACCAACCTGCTATTCGCAGGCTGGTCTATGTGTCCTGTAAACCAGACGGAGAGGCCATGAGGAACTTCAGAGATCTTTGTTGTGCACCCAGTCTGCAGAAAAAACTCTCAGGAGAGGCATTTTCTCCAACTTTAGCTGTACCTGTGGACATGTTCCCGCATACTCCTCATTGTGAACTGGTGCTACTTTTTGAGAGGTAGCAAATATGTTCAGGGGTGAGCTTTAACCCTTCCCTGGCAACTCTGATTGCTAAAGAAAATGTCCATCAGTAATTTTATACCCATGGTTCAACCCACACAGGTGTTTTCACCTATTTTCTTAGTGAGACTTCCATACAGAACTGCGTTGTAAAGCTGCATTACTATTTTTATTTTTATGTTTTCTTTTCTGTTTATTTGTTTGCTCTTGCAAGTATGCATGGTATTTGTCAGCTAAAGGTTTTGCAAAGTTAACATTTGGTAGAGGGATATTACATTAGATTTCATGATATTAGATGTTTTCTTGACAAGTTAGGCCTTATCAGGGCTCTTAGTTTTGTAACTCAGAATTCATGGAAACCGAATGGGAATTGCTGGTGTCTTCTCCTTGTAAGCCACTTTGGATAAAAGCGTCTGCCAAGTAAAGTAAAGTAAAGTAGATGTTCTCTCATATAACTCGGCATATTGTTTGTCTGGCCTGCAGTTCCTGAATTTGTGCAGTAGATGGTGCTATTACAACGTCTTAGATGTTAAATTTTTATTGGAAACACTGGCTTAAAACAGCTGTTGCATCACATCTGTGTAGGTTTACTTCAGTTATTGCAGTTCACTAAAGGTGATAACGCGTAGTGACTGTACAGGAGGAGTGGACAGTTTTTGTTTGTCAGAGGTTACCACAGTTTATATGAGGTCATGATTTCAACAATGCGGCCTTGGCTTGATTGGGTGTTTTTTATCACTTGAGTGAAGTAATTGAATGAAGGTGAGACATGTGAACATAATGTTAGCAGTAAGACAGGGAAATGACTTTTTTTAACCCCCATCATATTACCAGGTTGCTGGAGTTCATATCAGTGCACAGTATCATAATTTTTTTGCCTGCTTCTGTTTGTGTAAACTTTACTGTAACTGATCTTTGAAAACATATTTTTCACAATACATTTCTCTGGTTAAGTGACTGTGCTTGACAAAACAAAGTTAGCTATCTCCTTTATAAAAATCACATCAGTACTGTTTTTAAACAGGTAACATTATCTAAAGGTCCCCATTTGGTGTTATACAGAAGCCACTTAATTTCTTTCACTTAATATTTCTGGCAATACATTGGTGAACTGTGAATTCATATCTGTATGACTTATATATTCTCTCCTAGCTAATCTTAATAGGAGTAGTAGTTGCATTACAGCTATAGCTGGCCACACCCATTGCAATATAGATTCAACCCAAATGTAACCAGCTGTAATCTGAGCAATAATATTGTCCATTCAGCCTCACCCAGCACAGCTATGCAGAGCAACTATAACTGTGCTCACAGCGGTGACTTTTTACTGTTCTGTCTTTTCATTCTTGGCTCTTTAAAAGGAGAAATTGGCAAAAATGCATAATGTAAACAGTCACATCATCTTTTCCTTTTGGTATATCTGCAAAGTGTTTCGCTAAACTGGCAACGTAGAACTGGACTACACCAATGCACTCACTGTTTCTAAGGTAAATTCAAAGTTTATTGCAAAGCTATACTTTGCAAAAGTCCCACTGGCTCCATACATCATGCTGTGTTATACAGGCAATTAAAATCTGTCCTTAGTAAACTAAACTTCACTGTTTACCATGCTAATTCATATAATACAGCAGGTCAGCCATGAGTTCTACATTTACAAGGTTATAACTGAAGTGTTTAGCCCTCTCATATATGTAAATAGGGGCCAAAACATTAGAAATACCTCCTAATATATTCTAGAATGACACCACCACCCACTGTTTGTTTTCTCTGCCCTACCTACTATTTACTACCTGCATCAGATCTACTCAATAAATCGGAAGCTGGAAGATAACAATTTGGTTTAATTCCACCATCATCTTAGATAGTATCTTCCAGCATCTGATTGGCTGAACACACCTGGTCCAGGTAATCAGCTCTGGGTAGGGCAGGGATAGTTGGAAAACCCCCTTCAACAAAAAAGGGCAGTTGGCATCAGACAATCAGAATTGCCGATCCCTTCACTATGACCTGCAGTAATAAACATAGTATATAGTAGAATTAACACCTTTCTGACAATTTCAACAAAAACTGAGAAAATATAACCTTGTAAAAGTATTAATAATGGCAGAACAGCTGTATTGGAGTCCATTAGATTGTACAGGTGAACCTAATAGTGGCCAGTGAGCGTATGTATGATAGGTAAGTCAGGCTGGAAGATGAATAACACAAGGCACCTTTTTGTCTACACCAATTCCAAAAACGTTGGGATGCTGTTTAAAATCTATTTAAAACACACTGCAGTGATGTAATAAACCCATAGTTTCACAATAGAACATAAAAACATATTAACTGGTTAGAAAAAGTTAGTTTTTCATGTGTTTTTCATACTGTCCTGTAAAATTACATTACAGTTACGTACAGGTAATGTTACAGTGGTCATGTTTCACATTTACGATTTATTTATACTCAATGACAACAGGCTGTGAAACTGTTTGGGAGGGTCCACATAGAACTTGTTTTTGTATCTTTTCCGTGGACTGCTCACTTCTGTGTTCATATAGTTGTGACATGTATCAAAACCAGTCAGAGAATGTCCCAGAAAATAAGTAACTTTAATCAGAAGTACATAATAATGTGTCTATTTCATGTTTTTTATATGTTGCTCTGTTTTTTTCTGGGATTTGTCTCTTTGAAGATCTAATGACAGAGGGCGTTGTAGAGATTACAAAGCCTCCTAAGAATGGTTTCCTCTGCAGATTTTATTGTGGATGTCATGTTTTTTGTATATTCTACTGCAAAGTGTACTGTGTCTAAAAACTGGTGGGATATTATGACTTGTTTATTAAATTAACTTGCAAAAGTACAGAATTGCAGCTGAACCGGAAAAGAGTGACATGATAGTTTGGGTAAAGGGCAAAGTCATATGAATGAAAGTTTCTTGATGACCCCATGTTAGGATGTTGCATCATGGTAACATATGAGCTGACCTGTGTTTGCAACGTTTAATCAGATTAAAGAGACCTATTTAGATCCAGAAGTTGATTTGAAACATTTTGCAACAGTTATGGATATGTTGTATGATAAGACCTTGTGATAGTGATAAAATCCGAGGGTGGTAAACATCAGTTAAGCAAACAGCCAATAGGATATTCAGAGCCGGTGGCATCAGTTTCACTGTGGACCATTTGCTTTAAAAAGACTTCGGTATAGTTTCAGAAACCGGGGATCAGCGCACCGCATCTTTATTCTGTCATCTTTACCGCATCTCCTACATTTTGAGCAGCCTACCTTCCTCCACAGAGAAAGACAGCTGGAGAGCACACGGTGAGTTTACTGAACCGGGATTAGCAGGAATTTAATTAAATTAATTTACACGTATATTTTAGGAGAGATTTTTGACGATTCAAGTTGCCAACACGCCTTCAACTGAGTTAAATTGATTAATAGAAAAGCTTGAATATTGTTTTTTGATTCATGAATTAATGATCAGATAATAATTTTAAATCTTGTTAAAAATGTATTGTCTTATTATTAGGGTATATCTTGGACATTTGATTTAGAGTGAGTGTCCCACCTGAAATCTCCGTCCTAGTTTATTCATCAGCTTGATGCTTTAAGCCATATATCTAACTTTCTAAGCATTTTTATACACATAAAGTATGCTGGTTACATTTCTAACCACATTAAAAGTAAAAAGATTATGTGAAATTTAAAAAAATATTATTGCTCGGTGTTCACATCTATATTCAGCAATAATTAACAGTTGTAATTGGAATTCAGCAGGTTTCCCACTGCACCTGAACTCACCTCACGAGGTGGTAATGTCCCCAAAATATAATCAATAATTATTAAACAATCAATAATTGTTTTGTAGTTTGACAAAAAGGTTAATCGTTTCTCAAAACTGGGTCAACTTTGACTTCAGGAACATTTTTCCTCATTGGTTTCTGAAAATGTACAGCCTAAGTAATTAAAGAGCATAAACGAACACAATGTTTATGACAGACTTGACAGCGGGATCTGCTGCAGACTTTATCGTTTATTAGTCAGACAGGAGCAGAGCAGCTACATGTAACAACGCTGATATCATTCTGAATATGACATAAGAAGGAGTCAGTCATCGCTGCATCCGCAGCTGGAGAGTTAAACTCACAGGCGCCGCATGTACGCAGCGAGCAACCGTACCTTCCCCTCTCTGCCCCGCACCCTGCTGAGCGAGTTTAACTGAGCTACATCTCCCTCTTTTTTTTCTACTTTTGCACACTTCTGCTGTTACAGAGGCCTTTCAGCAAGATGACCGAAACGGAAACCAGGAATCGTCACGACGGGAAGCAACAGAATGGAGATGCCATGGCAGAGACATCGACGGTGGAGGATGTTTTTGACGACACGTATAAAGAGAAAGATGGTCCCAAACCGCCGATGAGGCTGGTGTGGAGAAATATCATACTGATGTGCCTCCTACACATCGGTGCGGTTTATGGACTGATTCTCATTCCTTCCGCATCAGCTTTAACTCTTACATGGAGTAAGTATGTAGTGAACACGGTAGCAGGCTTAGCTTTGCAGCATTTAGTTGTTTTCCAGCCCGGCGACAGAATGTGCTGATGTTGTGTGATCTTTGCTAGCTACAGTAGGTACATACTGGCCGAGGGGTCAGCATGGTGTGGGGGGTAATGAAGAATAATAATGAAAAATGACTCACTCTTGCTGATTGATTTGTTGCACACATCTATGTTTGTGAGATTTCAGATCTGTGTCCCAAACCTGGGACACAGACACACATATGGAACCTGTGTTTGATTGCAAACTATTTGGGCTTGTTTGAATATGTTATATGTCTCATTAGAATTTCCCCAAGGGAATTAATCCATTATCCATTATTATTATTATTAGAAATATCTAAATGTCAGTGGCCCATCTGATTGCTGGATAATTTGCCCTAAATTTGTAGCCTATTGACCATGACTCAAATTCCTGAACAGTGTCAACTTTGTTTCCACTCCGGCGCTGCATAATTTCCCCCCTCTCTTTGCAATGCTGAGCTGCATATTATTTCACTGGGGAAGACAAAGCACAATCACCATTCCCATAGACATCCCATTGTGAGCTGCAGGCACTACAACAGAATGCTCTTTGCCAGTCAGAAGCCCCCGGTTCTCAAATCCTGGTTAGTCTTGTCTGGGCTTCACATAGAAACACATTCAGCAGTTTTGGAAAAAACAAAAGTGTGAGGTTAGACCTGCACACTCCTACTGTCCCATCTCTCCACATAGATGACTTTTCTCAGAACAAAGAGGGCTGCGTGTAATGGAAAAAACACAGCGACCTGGTGACTCTGTTCTAATGGGTTTAAAATTAATCTCAGTGTAGTGGTGACAGTTTACTTTACTTTAGGAACTGTTAAGTGCTAGGCAAAAATTATTATAATTTTTTGGTTTGTGTGTGTGTGTGTGTGTGAGACTCATTTGAAATACTTTTTAAACAAGTGAGTTTTCAAATGTTTTTTAAAGGTGGTAATCGCCTCTGCTGGTCAGATGGAGCAGATCTCCATTCAGTTCAGTGCAGTTCTCCCTAAGATATCTGTCATTTCTTTCTCGCAGCTGCAGTGTGCTACGTCATCAGTGCTCTCGGTGTGACTGCTGGTGCACACAGATTATGGAGCCACAGATCCTACAAGGCTTCTTTTCCCCTGCGAATCTTCCTTGCTCTCGCTAACTCAATGGCCTTTCAGGTATATCAGAAAAAAATGTTGGTATTTGAGCTTCACTGTGCAGAATGATGTTTGTGCAGGGTTTGACACATTTATTGTTCTGTTACCACATTATTCCTGACTCACAAAACATCTACGTATTTCTGTGGGTACCCTTCTTACCCCTCTCTGTCTTTGCCTGTTTCTGTGTGAGCAGAATGACATATATGAGTGGGCGAGGGACCACCGTGTCCACCACAAGTACTCAGAGACGGACGCAGACCCCCACAATGCCACGCGGGGATTCTTTTTTTCGCACATCGGTTGGTTGTTGGTTCGGAAACATCCTGATGTCATTGAGAAGGGCCAGAAGCTGGAACTGTCAGACCTGAAGGCAGATAAAGTGGTTATGTTCCAGAGACGGTGAGCAAACACCGACATTCAGTATCAGTCAATGACAAAAAAAGACATGTTGTACTACAGTAATTTTGTCTCCTGTGCTGGTATTTGTCTTGATAACACATAGTGAGAGAATCAAAGTATGCCCATACAATATCCACTGATGACATGGATACAGCAATAAATGTGTCTCACTCCCATTTATAACGTGTTGTAGGATTATAGGATGCTTTGCATGATGCTGGGAAAAAATGATTAAGATGTTAATTTAATCTAAAAACACTAATTACATGATTTAAAAATCTATTATTTCAGGCACTACAAGCTCTCTGTGGTGACGCTTTGCTTCATTGTGCCCACGTTGGTGCCCTGGTTCTTTTGGGGTGAATCCTTGGCTGTGGCATACTTCATCCCTGGGCTCATGAGATATGCTGTGGTACTCAATGCCACCTGGCTGGTCAACAGCGCTGCACACATGTGGGGTAACAGGCCTTATGACAAGAACATTAACCCACGGGAAAATCTACTGGTTGCCTTCAGTGCCGTAGGTAAATGAAATGTTCATTATTCACTAAAGTAATGTTTATGTATTGTTTGTGTTTCAGTGACCTTTTCATCACTTGTTGAAAGCTTGTCCAGTCAAGTCAACCACAGTGGCAGCTCTGTCAAAGCTGATTCAGTTTGGCTGCTGTAATGGGACTGTGGGCTAATCCAGTTGCGGATGTTTGTTTTATCCCGGCTGTGTTGGTTTTAGCTTTGAAATTTAGAGGTGGCCAACTATAAAGCTGTGCACTTGGAGTTGGACACATGTTATTTTCAGCATCATTGTTTTTGATGAGTCAATACTTTATTTGTGGTCGCTGACACCACGGTGGTATCATGCTGAAAACACCAATGAGCACTGTGGGCTTCAAATCAGCACATTCACAAGCTAGCTACTGGTTACACAAAAACACATAGTTCTGTCAGAGTTTCTTTATTTTCAATCGTATTTCCATGTATTTCCATCTTACCAGAATTAACTCGACTTACATTGTCCTGCACCTGAATGCTCTCTAGCAACTGTAAGAGCAAAATAAAAAATTTACCGGTAACAATTTTGTTTTAAAGTCCGTTTTCACCTTCTTTTATGTCCCAGCTATTGTATGATTTTTTTTCACATAACTCACTTGTTCTTAATCGCCCAGAGCACCTGTAGTAAACACGTTCTTAATAAATGGAGTAGTAAATGCTTTAGCTTTAAAGGTTTCTTGTGATCAACTATCTTTTTGTTTTTCAGGTGAAGGTTTCCACAACTACCATCACACCTTCCCCTTTGACTATGCCACAAGTGAGTTTGGCTGCAACCTCAATATCACCACTGCCTTTATTGATCTCATGTGTTTCTTGGGTTTGGCCAAGGACCGCAAGAAGGTGTCGAAGGAAACTATCATCGCTCGCGTCCAGCGAACAGGTGATGGCAGTATCAGAAGTGGCTGAGTCACACTAGCTTCAAAAAATGTAACTGATACTGAGGTGTTAAAACCAAGACAGAACGTAGCAACATGTATAGCATTATTTTGGTGTTGGGGTGGTGATTACCATGCTTCTGATTACTTCCTGAGATTAATATTGGCTTTAAAGAGTTGTAGACATTTCCAGAAACTGTGTGGATCTCTTTTTCAAGTTTTGAAGTATTGTTACTGACTATTAACATCAGTCAGGGACTCGACTATAAGTGCAAGCACAGCTTTTTCACCATAAAATCAAAGAGACACAAGAAGAATGAAGGATGACTGGATTTGATTTGGCAGCATAAGGACAACCAAACACATTTGTGGGAGTGATTTGCGAAAAGATGTTATTAAATAATAATTTGCAGCATCTCTTATTTATTAATGTGCTATTTTTAGCAGCCTTTGGCACTTTGACAGCTTTATTGAGACTCTCAACATTGAGGTTTCTCTACAGGCAAAATTGACAGCCTTTCACTCAAACTTCTCAGTCATGCTTTCTTTTTTTATTTGCAGCGGTTGAAGTTTAATTTTGATATTTGTTTGTCCACATTAACCTAAGATTTTCAGATCTTTTTTTTTTGGTAAGCTAGTAGCCGTACAAGCCGCTGCGGTCAAGGCCAACACCAAGACAGTCAACTGTCTGCTGTCATGTATTCACACTAACCTTATGTGAATACAGTTCACATGTGTTGCACTTTGGGGTGTTTGCATGCCCAACCCTGCGAGTGTCCAAAGGGCCCTTGATGATGATTGATAAGAGGTTCTCTGATGCAATGCCATGTTCTGCTCTCGTTGAGTAGTAGTAGTGTGGGCATAATCGTACTTTATAAGCTGCCTCAGACTTCATCATTAACCCTCTTCATGTAGTTGCTTCTGAACTGCAACAGAACTAGACTTCTCACACTTAATCTGAAAAGAGTGAATTATTTGCATTTATTTTGTATTCATAGGAAATGCACTCACTTTCCCCGGGGACAAGGCCAATGAGGCGTGGGGTGCATTTACCTTTTGTGCTGTGTGATGTTATTGAAACATATGTCAGGACTCACTTAGTTGCCCTCTGAGGGTTAAGTGCAGCTTAAATCTGAGAGAGAGTTGAAATCAGTCCACTAGGGTGTCATATACTGACATGGTGTCAAAAGCATGCATCCATGGTCGAAAACCATGGTGGGTCATAGATAAGCACAGGGTTCCCTTTTGCATCAGTGTGTGATGCGCAGAGTTTGACAAGTTGGGAGTCTAGCACAAAAACGTTTAGAAGGGAATATCTTTGCACTACTGCCAGGGCTGTTCTGTGAGTCTGTGTCACAGGAGGCTTTTATAGCACTTTACCACATTAAGAGTTATGTTATGGAGCATATCTCTACTAAAAAAAATTTGAAAAAACTACTGTAGTTTTAAACTTGCTGTCCAATCACAATTGCAACTTGAATAGCTGAAATCCCTTATTTATAAAGAAGGAGACGGACCATTCAGCAAATCCTGGAAACATTTGATTTATTATGAATGAACTTTTGCCTAACCAAACGAAAACCTTCCTCTAAAACAGGATCCAGAATGTTGTGGTGGTGATATCATTAATGATACTGTTGTAATATTTGTTGTAATTACAGAGCAACAGATTTTTACAGTGTTAACTTCTTGACATTTGAATGCCTTTAAAAATGGCACATTTGAATAACATGCTGATATTTTCAAAGTTTTCGCTGCTCATTTATTTAATATTTACATAGTATTTGTAGTGCATGAGCAGCTCTGCAAACATAAATAAGATTCTTCTTTCTTCTAAAGTTTTTGTCTGTTGTATGTACCAAAATTAAACCAAATTTTCTACCTGTGATAAAGTATGTTTTGCTGTTTTTGTTGGGATTCTGTAATACTTCTTATTCAAATACTGAATAAAAAATGTGATCACCATTTGTATGTCTTTATCAGTGATTTTATATTACAATAATAGGAGCCTCTACTGATAATAATGAGTTGTTTTGAAGGTACATAAACTATCTGATAAAGAACTCAAAAGCAACAATGAGTTGTGTGGTGTTGAAAATCATAGAAACATAGTGCTTCATTACATTGACTACACTTAACATAGAAATCCATAGTGTAGTAAATTGACATATGGTATTTAACATTTGGGATCATTAAGGAATTGTTAGGGTTTGAATAATGTCCGTCTGCACAACTTGCATTTATATAGTCACTGCATAAGGTGGTGGAAGATTTTTTACTCCTTCACTGAAGACCTCCTCTTGTGTTGGGTATCTGTTCATGCTTATGTCACCCACATCTAATGTTTTCAGACTGGCAACAGTCCAGACTGAAGCAGCTACTTGTACGAGTACAGAAACATTTCGATCAATGAGTAAGTCCAGTTGTCATGAATCAACTTCCAGATACAAAATAAAATACTTATAGTATGTGACTTTTAAAACTTCAAAAGAATAACCATTCCCAAATCCCCAAAGGGAAAATAATGAGAAAACTTATATTACAGAACACTATAGGAAATATACAAGATAATATTAATAAAGATTAATACAGGAAAAACAAGATGATTAAAACGTTTTTTGTGTATTCATTTTATTTCCCGTTTTCCTTGTCATGTACCAGGCCCGTTGAAGTGCCCCTGAGCACTGTATCTCATAGCTGCCAGTGTTTGAGCCTGCTTTGCTCTGAGGCGGACAAGCAAAAGGAGAATTTGCTCAGTGTTTGACATAATCACATACAGTATTTAAAGGACCTGTGCATTTTCTCCCTCTGCTGGTATATTACTTTATGACAGTAAAAGCAACAGACGACCCAGTGTATCATCCATCTTTCCATTTTCTGAAGAAATACAGTAAATTATGTGATTGGATGAATAATTTTGGCAGCAAATCGCGGACAAACACTGCAGCCGCCAGACTGAATCAAATGTACTGTACGCGCTCCCACCACTGCTGATCTCTGGTGCTCCAGCTGTGACATCAGCCCTCAGTCTATTGGATGCGGACCATCAGGCCATCCTCTTCATGGCATGTAACACCCCAGTGCGGTCACACTGCCAGTCAGTTTGTACACATCTTGTGCAACATGTACTTGATGCTGCTGCTTTTCCCATCGTCTCATATTAGTCTCTGTGCAGAAGTGTTGAAACGTACTGTCGCTCACAGTCTATTTCAACAAAACAATAATAACTGCGCGTTTTTTTGTGCTGCTTTCTCTCAGGGAACCATATCTTGCAGCCTATTGAAAAAAAAAAAATTAAACAACAGGATGGGTCCCGCTTTGGTCTCATTTTACTTGTCATTCTTCTTTAAATCTTAATCCAAAAACATCCCTCAGAAGTTCCCCTTCCAAATCACCTATTCGCTAATCCTAATTTGCACACAAGAAGCTCGCTAAAGGGCTGCCTGCGCCAAAGGAAAGGGACCTAAGGGTCAGACGGGGTTATTGCGCAATAACCCGTCATCCAGTGTTAGGTAGGGACCATGTGGATTAACGATGCAAATGCCGCTTATCTGATCAATGGCGAGGCCTTCACACTAACCCAATCCCTTCAGTCAATTCAACAAATCTGTGTTGAAGAGTCTTTTAGCACATTTTAAACGACTGAAACTTTGCAAGAGAACGCGAAAATAACTAAATGTAGAAATGAAAGCCTGTAACAATGAACTATACACTGACATCGATAGAAGAGACTGTTTGTGTCGTTTTCTTTATTTGCAGACGTCCAAAATTAAAACGCAATAATAATTCACTGTATCCAAGTGACATGATTTGTACTAAGAACAGTCACATCCACCTGCAGTTGTTCGCTTTGGTGAAATTAATTATTCTCCAATATGTAGGTCTGCGCTATAAAGCGTCAATTTGAGACCTTTAAAATGAAACTGAGGTTATTATTTCCTGTTCGCCCTCCATCTGAGTAATAGATCTGAAGGTTTATCATCCTGGTTCATCCACGATGATAAATCCTGATTCAATCACACCTGTGTTAAACCATGAATTGCTTCCTCTAGAACAAAACGTACGGGCCCAGTTTTTGTTGTCTTATCGATCAAACAATTCGTCATCCAGAGGACTATAGCCTGCTTTAATCCTCGACAATCAGCTGTATAGGCTTGCGTTAGATAACTTAAATAAACTCTTTTTCTGAGTAGAAATTCAAGGGATCAGTGTTACACTTTTCCTATAGGATTAAACAGATCTTCCTTTGCTCTTGAATGGAGGCAGGGAACCTACCGTTGCCCGGCCCTGAAGGCCCAGGGTGCCCTTTTGATCATTTCAGTCTCTCCTCCGTGCAATACTTCTGATTGGCCAAGAGAGTAAGAAGGGGGAAAATCTTTAATTAAGCAGATAATCTCTTGTTGGGACGAGAGCAGCTCCATTTCAGAGCCCCCTCTTGAATGTTGGAGGCCCTGGTGAAGTTTCATGTGCTGGTAGCTCAGTTTCCTCTCCATCTTCAGACTGTCTGCAAGCATTGGACGGACTCAGTAACCTTCACCTCTCTCACCTGTCAGGATGTTCATGCATTTGGAGGTCTTCTATTACGTTTTCATACTCTTGGCTCACATGAGGTCTTGCTGCTGCTGGTAAGTCTTATTTATTAGGAAATATGAATTTAAATTGAATCGTTTGTGTGTTTTAGTTGTGTACTGATGATGATGATGATCTCCAACAATGAAATAGTCTATAAACCCTCTGATGGGTATTATTTCTCTCATTAGTTTTTAGAATAATGTAAAAAAAAAATTAATATGACTTTATTCAACACTCACAGGAATGGGAAAAGGAAATTACTTCAGTTATTGGCCTCTGCGTTTTGATAGAATTGGCACATGGATTTCTAATTAGATCAGTTCCTAATAAGGTTGTAACAGCAAAATGTAACAAATTACTTATTTGTATTATTATTACTGGTGAATAAATCATTTACTAATGATTTATACATCAATTGTTCTTGGTAAAGTTAATCATTTGTACAATATCACTGTTGCCAAACTGTGAAAACTCATTTTGACTGGTTAAATCATCTGACATCTTATTTCTAGAGAAGGGTAGACAAAATGGACACATTTCACTATTACTTACAACTGCACTTAAAAGGTGATGGTAAATAAACTTATTATAAAAATAATAACCTGTTGACATTTATAAGAGCAGAGCTAATGCCTTGTCTCACTTTCACTCGCATTTATAAATGTATTACCAACATTTATAACTATATTACTTCATTATAAACATCAGATAATGGGTTTTCTTCACATCCTGGCAACTTAAATTTCCAATTAGTTAAATTATGATAATACAGGTGTTGCCATGTTTTTATTTATTTTTTTTTTTTTTTAACAAATTCAGCCACTAAGGATAAATGCCCACTGGTGTCACAGTATAACATGTTACAGTGCACACTAATGAGACATGTTAGCAGAGGAATTTGTGAAGGACACTGAGCTTCCCTGAGTGAATAAGCTGTCTCCTTTTCCAGGTCAGTGAATAATTTCCTGATGACTGGACCCAAGGTAAGCCAACTTTCTTTTGATCTTTTCTCCCTGTCCCTCTCCCAAACAAGAGAGGGAGTGAAGACAGTTTCTGTCTTTATTCAGTACAGGCCTGTTCTCCTTGTGATTTATTAACTCAAGTGTATGGACAAGCTCTCGTACCTGTTATATGCAACAATGGCACTAATGATAGATCAGTGATATTCTTGGCCCTCTGTGGTTTTCTGTCCCCCCTCCGTACACTTGACCTTATTCAAAGCTGTTATTCAGCTCTGTGTGTCTGTGCGTTGAATGTGTTAAGAGGCGAGGGCAGACAGTGATGTAGTGGGTGGTCATCATTAGTGAACCAGACCCCTGTGAAAGAGGTGGTACTCCATCTCCCCAAAGGCCACTTGAGACATATTAGTTATATTATCTTTTACACAGTCTGAACAAGCAACAGAATGGCGGGCGAAAGCCAGGGACACAGCGTACTGGTTTAAGAGAGCTCTGCAAGTCATCATATTCACAGATGTTTAAAAAGGTTTGAGCTCAGTTTAGACTGTGATAAAACTGAAAATATACTTTTTAATTATAAATAACAACGTTATCCAATTAGAAATTCCTGATAACACAAGTGACGAGGCACATTTTAATTCATTTTAAAATATTTCAGTGTGGGATGTTGCGGTCCAGGTTAAGAAAATCATGTGACACAAAACATTTGACACCAGAAGTGCCAAAATGATTCATATCACAATTACTAGTTTCTGTTCATATTCAGGATTTCTCTGCAATCTCAGCTCTGTGTTCTGGATTCAGTTTCTTGTATTCATATCTACAAAAACTACATTTACTTATCTATTTATAATTCTAATGGAGTTGGATCTATTAGGTAGGATGCGGCCACTCACATTTTATGCAGGTTTATATTCACTGAAGACCATAGCCAATACTGGTTTTCTTGACGTAAATTACACACTGTATGTGCCAAATGCTTCAGAACCATCTTAAATCATGTTGTCACTGTTGCATGTTATTTTATGGTTTTCATATCTCCCCTGTCTCTGCTGCTGCAGGCATACCTGATCTACTCCAGTAGTGTGGCAGCAGGAGCTCAGAGTGGCATAGAAGAGTGTAAATACCAGTTTGCATGGGACCGCTGGAACTGCCCAGAGAGAGCTCTACAGCTGTCCACACACAGCAGCCTGCGCAGTGGTGAGTCAGGCTTTAACACCAGCTCAGACATTTTCACACAACAGCTAGACAGACAGTGACCCCAGTTTAGTAACAGTGTGCTTCTGTTTGGTTCTGTGTTGTCCCTCAAGGGGGAGGTTTTTTTTTTCCTTTGTGAAATGGAGATGTTTGCTTAGTCATCACCCTTTGGAATAGTTACAGTGGCCACAGTTGCTAGAGGCAAAACAAACACACTAATCCATTTCACAACATCTTCCAGAATCCCCGTTTGCATTTGAAAGCAATATTTGTGAAATTAAGAGTCGAATGTGTCAAACAATGCAAAATCAGCTTAATTTAGACAGAACTGCAGATTTGTATGCTAAAAAAAAGTGGGTTCATGGTCCTGGACAGAATATCCAAAGAATATCCAAAAGTTAATCTTTTAAGACCTTTTATGTTCATAGTAGGGCTAAATATGAGAATGGAAACTTATTAGGCATGTCATTGAACTTACTGAGTAATATGTATGTACTGTATGAAGTTCCTATCTTACAGTGAGTGGTTTGTGTGAGGAGACAAGCTGGCTAATGAGTCTCTCTGTTGACAGCAAATCGGGAGACTGCATTTGTTCATGCCATCAGCTCCGCTGGAGTCATGTACACTTTAACCAGGAACTGCAGCCTTGGAGACTTTGACAATTGCGGCTGTGATGACAGCAGGAACGGACAACGAGGTAAGAGAAGTAGCCACAGCCGAGGCTGATAAGTGAAAGGGCAATTTTTTACATATTTTTAAGGGTTTAAGCAGAGAAATTTGCACATACAACGTTTTATTCTTTTTCATTTCCCCAGGTGGTCATGGTTGGCTCTGGGGTGGCTGTAGCGACAATGTAGGCTTTGGTGAGGCCATCTCCAAACAGTTTGTTGATGCCTTGGAGACTGGTCAAGATGCACGAGCAGCCATGAATCTCCATAATAACGAGGCTGGACGCAAGGTACCTTAGATGCTCCAACTCACTCCATCAACTTGACAATGAGAGATGAGCTCCTAGGATGAGATGTTAATGCCCTGATTTGAACCATACAGTATTTAAATTGGGTGGTGGCTTGGTTGAAATGTGGGGAATCTCTCCCAGCCCTCCAACTGATTACACAGTGTAAAGCACCTTTTGAATCATTTTTCCCTGCTTAGAATTATACTGAGTGTGCCACCCAAGCATCCCTTTCACGACGCTGTAAGTGAGGTGCCACTCGTCCCCAATAATAACAGTGTGTTCGGTGTACCAGAAAGGCCTATTTACCAGTGCTGAATGCCCCTTATAACAATACCTCAACTCAAGAATCTCAGGATCACTGGTGCAAGCTTAATTAGAGATCCTGGGGAGCCAGACATTGCACAGCATTCTGTATTATGCTGCTTTTTAAAATAAGTGTTTAGTTTTATTCTTGCAATAAGGATCCCACATTTATGTTGGTCTTTGTTTGGCCCTGGGGGAGTGTGAGGGGACCACAGGCGTGCAGCTGAAGTGCTCTTTGTTTATGGTGCCTTTGCTCCCCCCTGTTGGGCCCAAGGATCCCCATGGCACCTGGAGCATCATTGTAACAGAAAAAAATGGGGATAGAAAGAGAGAAAAACTTCTTTTTCATCTCTGCACTCAATAGGACTCTCCATTGGGTCTTCTCACACTAGAAAACATGTTGATAATGAACATGCTAAATAAATACTCCTAATTCTTCTGGAGGAACAACAGGACTCAATGTGAAACTTTGATTGAGATTCACCTCAACAGAAAGTTCATCACCTTCCTCACGAAAAGAGAACGTCCCTTTTTAACCAACAGCTGTTTTGTGTTAGGTGAAGTCAGGAAACACTGGTGATGACAAAGAAACTCTATCTCATTATTTTGTCCTTTCAGTGTATTCATCACGTTTTAACTGGAATACTTTGAGAATACAATCAGTTAATTTGACAATACATCAATCAAGAGACAATGGATATTCCGTCTTTTAAACACATACCTAAATGCACATTACTGTACACTTGCATTTCTGTAATTTGATAGTTTTGCATAGAAGCGAAAATATTGTTCTGCACAGCAAAAATTTACTAAAATGAGTCTTTACCTTACTCCATTTCTGTTTCTAGGCTGTAAAAGGGACAATGCAGAGGACATGTAAGTGTCACGGGGTGTCAGGAAGCTGCACCACTCAGACCTGCTGGCTGCAGTTGCCAGAGTTCAGGGAGGTGGGGAACTACTTGAAGGAGAAGTACCACAGGGCTTTGAAGGTGGATCTCCTCCGAGGAGCAGGGAACAGTGCAGCCAGCCGGGGGGCCATCGCTGAGACCTTTAGCTCCATCTCTCGTAAAGAGCTGGTCCACCTTGAAGACTCCCCTGATTACTGCCTGGAAAACCGCACTCTGGGCTTTCCTGGCACAGAGGGCCGCGAATGCCTCAAGAAGGGAAAAAATTTGACCAAATGGGAGAAACGGAGTTGCAAGAGGCTATGTGGAGAGTGTGGGCTGGCTGTGGAAGAGCGCAAAGCTGAGATGGTGTCAAGCTGTAATTGTAAATTCCACTGGTGCTGCGCTGTGAAGTGTGAGCAGTGCAGAAAGACAGTGACCAAGTACTTTTGTGTAAAGAAAGGAGGTCAGAGAGGAAAGAATGAGAGCGCTGGCAGCCGCCGGAAGAACCTCAGACTGAGGAAGAAGCACTGAGCATCTTCATCACCTTTAAACTGCTATCAACACCCAGACTCTCTGTGCATGTTCCGATAGTGTGTGTTTTGGACTTAAACCTAGTACAAATACAATGACAATGGGATGTTTTACACCTTTGTAGAATGTTTGGTATCAATGTATTTAAGATATATTTTTATATTTTTTACAACATTTTGAAAAGTCACTGGGCATTCGAAGTGTATTTCTCTGACTTTAAAATATTCCGCAGGATGATTTATTTATTTATCATACAAACACAAAAAACACAGTTATTTCTGGAGTGATGACTGATTGTTTAAAATAATAATTTTCTAGACGCTGTCAGATTGTACTTTAATGAGTGCCCACACTTTCAGCCTAGCAGCAATCATTGCATGTTTCAACCATCACTCCCAAGCTTTGATTTCTTTCATTTTGAAATATTTCAACATTTTTGGGCACAATCTGCTCTTCCATTTTCTGGCTTGCCCGAACCTTTGCTGCCCACTTGTTGTATTTAATTGCATATAAAATGAAGCACTTTGTACTGTACATTTTTAATTTATTGCACAGCATTTCCTAGTTTTGCTTTACTGTTAGTTTACTTGTTGTTTTCTATTAAAATGTAATGAAAGAATAATAAATCCTTCAATCTCATCATACAGCCTGAAGAAAGTGCATGTGCTTCTTTAACATATTCTTTGTGACAGTAATACCTGATGGTTTGTAGTAAATACAACATCTTCTTGTTATTCGTATTGAGGTTAGGATACTCTGGGCCAAAGCAACAAGAATAGTAAACTTTCTAGCGTACTCTTCCTTCCATCACGCCTTTCTCAATTTTGCCTCAACAAATACCTCTCGTTCTCTCCCTCATCCTGGTAATCCTCAAAGAGCCCCCTAACTCACAAGCGCTTGGAAGTTTCTTTACTGTTTAATACTAGTTTAATTAACTTTGTCCAGACAGAGTAGGGCCATGGGGGTGGAGGGCATGAGGCAAGTTGCCCTTAAAACTCACCCCGCCTCTAATTTTGTATGCTAATCTCCTTTTTCACGCTGCACCTCCTCAGGAGTGGGGGAAAGAAATGTTGGGAAAACTTTGGGTTGCCTATGGAAGGCTTCCTGTGGCTTTTTTATTTCTGGGCCCACCTATTTGGATCCTTTCACTCCTCTAGGGCCTTCCTTTGCTCGATTTAACAATGAATGCAGAGCTAATCAGCTCTCTCGGAAATGCACCACTGTCGAGGAAGGTAATCCCTCCTTCTCTACTCTCAATGGGCCATCGCCTTCTAAAGGACTTTGGGAAAAGGCTTTGCGCAGATTCACACTGTTCGCTCAAAAGAAGTTAGTTCAAGTATTGTGCCCAAACAAGTGGGTTTTATAAACACATGCTTGCCAGGATACTCACCCCACCTGCAAGTAAGAGGCAGACTAGCACATGGCAGCTGAAGCTGAAACCCTTCAGACGAGGTGGCACATGAAAGAGGAGATTAGAGGTCCTATTGAAGAGGGGGCGTTCATTTCTGCACCTTCCTCCTTTTACTCAATAAAGTGTCAAGGAAACACCTTGTTGACATCTTATTTACCAAATAATGATCATAATAAAAACTCCCCCCTCTTCTGATGGCCCCTGTGGGTAGTGTGGATTGCTCTGCCTGGCATGCACCAAAACCATCTCACCAACAAAAGAACTAGTATACCAAGCTTTTGCCCTGCAGCTCTGTGGAAGTTCTGCGAATTACTGTGATAGGGAGTACTACAGAGGCACTTCAAAAATGTTCAGTCATAGAATTTTAAAGGTGATGCAAATTCATAATTAGGACATACTTCAGATGATCACACTTAATAAAATCATTTTAATCTTGATGTGTAGAACGCATGTTTTGCTCCGACTTTTTCTTTCTCTGATTAGTTATGTAAGTTATGCGTTATGCAGATTTACTGTATGTGTGCTGGCACAGTAATTACAAACAGTAACGTGTGGGAAAGCCACACAGAAAAAAAACATGTTTGGGTATTTTAAGTTTCATCAGTTTTGTAGTTTTCGTATTCAGTAAACACAATGCTTGATGTGGAGACTTAACATCAGATGCTGAACATGTGGTTCAAAAAGACACAAAGAGATCTCAGTTAAAAAAATAAAGCTTACATTTCACAGTATTAACAATATAGAGTTGCTCTTACCCTTTACCGTGCTGTAGTGTGCTTTTCTATGTACCTTTAATCACAGTGTATTTTTATGTAATGTGTTTATAATGGACAATGAACAGCCACAGTTTGCAAACTGCAAAAATTTGAATTACATACAGTACAGGCCAAAAGTTTGGACACACCTTCTCATTCAATGTGTTTTCTTTATTTTCATGGCCATTTTTATTGGTAGATTCTCACTGAAGGCATCAAAACTATGAATGAACACATGTGGAGTTATGAAAACCATTTCA
>JAUBNQ010000007.1:11866675-11892883 GCA_032353495.1 Ctenopoma kingsleyae | reverse complement strand
TAACTAGCTAGCCAAAACGATAACATTTAATGGAAAACCCACCTCAATTATTTATATATCGGAGTAAAACTTACGGTTATAGAAATTATGGGGACATGAAGTTCAGATTTTCCCCCAAACGCAGTAGGGGAAGGCTAGTCAGTGCAGTGGTTACAGGATTTTTATCCGTGCTGCTTGTTAGCCCGCACGATTCAAAACATTGATACGTCATTTCCGCTGCCTGTAAACAGCCTTTTCAAATGCAAATGTATTATCAACAATAACTACAATCTAGAGTATATGTGTGCGTAAACCTTTTTAATTTACTAAATACATTAATGAAAAAAAAAAAATCTTTTAAATATTGACTGCAATTTTTTTAAGTCGTAAAGGAAACGCTCACATAAATCACACTGAAATTAGACATTAACTACATCAGATCTGAAACAATTAGTTTAACAACAAAGATTCTGTCAACAGAAAGAAGTCATGCAGATAAGTTAATTCTGATGCACAACACAAAATTCAATTAAGTTTATGTGTTTAGTGTCAAATCACAACAAAAGTCATCTCAATGCACTTTACAGTGTATTGTTTGAGAAATTCATTCATTGTTTCAAAGGAGGTCCCCCAGCAGACTAAGTCTATAGCAGCACAACCAAAAGACGGTTCAGAGTCACCTGAGACAGCTCTGACTATAAGCTTATAAGCCTAGTCTTAAAAGTAGAGAGAGTATCTGCCTCCCAAAATGCTTTGCAACTATTTTGCTATTTGATCGAATATCTGAGTCAATGTTACCTTGGAATCTGGGAAACAATTAATCAAAATATAATTGGCAGATTACTTGGCAATGAAAATATGTGCATCACATGGACAAAAAAAGAGCTATCAGGACTATGCCAGTTTCCTTCTCTTTGTTTTTTTTTTTTTTTTTTTATAATTTTGCATGAATACAGCTATTGCATTTAGTATTATTTCATTTAACATTGTTATTAAGTTGTCTGGTATTAATATTACTATATCGATACAGTAAACATAAAATATTTTTGTGTATAGGCAACAACAATGTAACAACAAAAAGGACATGCACACTAAGCAAAAACTTTCCAGTAAGACTCCATAGGTTACAGTAGCTTTCTCTAAAATGTGAAGCCTTTTTATTCATCCAAATTGCCATCTAATATTTTGCTTTGGAAGCTCACTTCCTCACATGCATTTTTTTCTCATGTTCAACTGAAAAGCAAGACTTTTATTATCTTCAACAAATGTGATCCATTTTTGGTTCCTGACTCAGTGTCTGAACTGGTATAACCTAGATTAGGCCAGTAAATAGTCTACTCTCACTTTGACATTATCTTATATCTTTTGCTAGATCCATACATAGTTGATGATCAAGGTGTTATCTGAGGCAACATCAATGATGTCATCAGATCCTTCTTTTGGTTACCTCCGCCTGTGTTGGTATTATAGCAGATATGTACTTGTAAATCATTAATGCCTATTCAATTGTTTTCTTTCTCCCTTGGCAGGATCTCTTGCCGCCTGTAGTATTTCATCAGGAAATATGGTACATGTTACTGATAAAACAAGTAAGAACAATTGTCAATTTGGCTGAACTCTGTTTCAACTCTGAGGTCATGGCTAGACAGGTGGGGCTGAGGTATCAGGGGAGAGTGAGCAAAATCTACGGCAAATATGAGCATCTCATTTTTCTCTGTGTGTTAACAGCTGAGAGTGAGAACAGCCTACAGACCTTTTAACACATACGAATAGACTTGCTCACATAGAGTAGCATCAACACACTGTGTATAATGTGTTGTTCACAAAACTGTCACATTTATCCCCAGCAGAAATTCATGATCTTCTGAATTAATGTCCTAATTAATCCTGTGTATAATCATGTTTTTCATTGTCTCCAATTCAGATTTCAGTGGTAAACAGTAACTCACGCTGACAGACCATCTTCTTTTTAAAGCAAAAAAAGTCTCTTAACACTAGGTGGCAGCATTGAGTTACTATTGACAGCAGGACCTTAATGACTTGCCCTAGAGATGCTTTGCTCTGGAGACCTTACACATAAGCAAAAAACAAAGCAGAATTATTGCTAATAGCAGATCCACAATAGTTTATCATATCTTGGTATTAAATGACATTTTGGAAACCTAAAAGCCCTTTTCATTCTGTAGCAAACCTGAACATCAAGACACAAAAGTTGAGTAGTTAACAAGTAAGGAAGCTTTCTTGTGCTTATGTTATCTTATGTTAATTTTATTGCTATGGCCAGAAAGTAGTGTAACTGATGTTGTTGAGAACGGTTGTTTTTTTTTCTTTAATGTCAGTGTAATGAGGGAACTGCTACTCTGATTACTGCAGAGGCAGTCGGTACAAGGTCCATGCTTTTGTTTAAGTGACTGTACTGTACTGTACTGTAGTGACTGTGTTGTACTAAAGCATCCCTATCTGAGCCCTCTGCGTAATTCCAACTGTGTTTAAATTATAGACACAGCAAGAAAAAAACCCCTGCTATATTTCAGATCAAACTAAGAAATCAGTAAAAATATCACTTTTCTGAAATTAGCCTCACTTTGAAGATAAAACCTCTTTTAGGTGGTTTCTCTTGGTCTACAGCTTTTTCCACACAATTACTAAAACAGCATCACATATAAACATATAAACACACATATGATAAGCAGAATAACTATATGGAAATGTCATATAGGCCTACCATAAGACAATATTGTCAACAGAATATTGACATTATTAACATTATTATTTAAAAATTGCTTGGAATTTGAGGCACAAACAAGTATATAAGCTTAGTTACAATTATGTTTTTTGATTATTTTGTGCATGTGTGTGGCAGTAAACATGTTATTTTTTGAAACAGAGACTAAAACATTTGAAAACTTAACGTATACATTACACAATGCTGTAGGTGGAAGACTAACCTTAATATGTGCTAATGGTATGTTTACACATTTCTCCTCCCATATGCTGGTGTACAATCAAGCATGTCATGCAACAATGTAGAGTGCACATAATATGGATATTGTACTGGTGGCACAGATTTCCATTTTCACAGAGACAATGGGGATTGGGGGTTGGTTGGGAGATGCCTGGGCTAAAAAAAAAAGTCATTTTACAATTCTCTTCAGAGTCACCAAAACACTGAATGATATTCTGCCAAATTAATTAGTCTTTACCTAACTTTAGACAATAATGCTCAGATCCATCTGTCAGAACAGTATTATTCTCATAATGTCTGATTTGCAGTTCAGCCAGAGTGACTTCATATTTAGTTTTAATTGTATTTTCTTTGTGAATGTGTAGCATTGCATCCACTATTAGAATCACCTGTGCAGCAGAGATGGGATCATCACATTATCTGGAGGGAGAGTTTGTTAAAAATTTTAAACACTCAACATATCTGTTTCAAAGTATCACAAAAGGTGCATTTACAGAGTGAATTCAACCACACTGTAGTTTAATTAATTGAAACTTTTACAATATGATGCCTCCTTCAGCATCATAACCCATCTTTAATCACATCTCAAACCTGCTAATCATTTGATCTAATATAAAGAGAGGTTTTGAACAGGTTGCATGATTTAAAGCATTACATTGCAAGTTGGCATGTTTTTAATTAACTTTACACTTTTAACTTTTTTTCTTTATCAAGATTTGCTGGTTAGGGCCTTGAAAGGACTTGGAGCATGAGCACGAGATTGGCTGGCTGCTAGTCCGAGGGTGAGGCTGACCTGATCCAGATCCGGGCCACCTGTGTGGGCGAGCCTGCCCTCCCGTCTGCCTCCTGTCCTGTCTCCAGGAAGTGGTCACCAGGCAGCCTATTGCCCCTTTGTCCCTCCCCTTCAACTTCACACACAGTGCAGAAAAGTGAGTTATGTAGACCATGAAACTGGCAAAATGTTTCTATTTGACTGTAAATAAATTTGAACAAAATAGAAAAAGGAAAAATAAGTAAATCTATGAATGAATGTGAATGATGTAAAATGTTAGAAATTCATTCATTTGCAGAAGTAAAGTTAGTTAGGCATAATAAGCTACAACAGATGGGTGGAATAAGCACTGGCTTAGGTTCGTCCTAGTAAATGGTTTGGGTTCCCTTGTCGTGGTCTGTGTTTCTCTGTTCAGCAGTCGATAGGTTAACCTGCCTGTGGCATCCATCTTGTGTGGCCCCCCTCGCATTACCATTGATCTGAGGGAAATAAAGAGCACATGTGTTATTATATACAGCCCAGAAAAACACCCTCTCACAGTGATGGAGTGAACAGGCCAAATGTATGAAATATTGCCTCTCTGACATATTCTGTCTTCCTGTCAATAGTGCAGCCTTTGCCCACAACAGAGATCAATAGGGACTTATCTTTTCATGATAACACATAACGATGTTGTCTGTTGTCTTTTTCTGATATTGAGGTTCTAATTCTGTCCCTCTGCCTTTTTAAATCATCCGATGTCTGATGTGTATATCTTTGTTATTATTTCTTATTTTCTTTTTTGCAAAAGAAATAAAATTGGTGGGACCCGCCAGTCGGAGACATGGCAGTTACAAATTTACATGTTGGTTTTCTGGACATTTCTCTGAAGCTTTTGGGGGTCTCTCATGTGTGAGACTGCTCAGCGGAGAGAAGACACCCCTCTGTAAAAACATCTGTTGTGGAAATGGCTGTCAGACTCCCTTTTGTGGGCTTTGTCTCTTCTTTGCACAGAGATTGTCATTTGTTTTGATCATTTATGTGGGTGAAAGAATAATGATAAAAAATCTGGAGAATGTACCCGTGCAGTTGAGTGGTCTACATTTGGGCTTTGCTTATTATTTTCTGTGGAAAGCGAGTTTGCTCTCTGAGTTAGTGGCATCGTGGTTTGCACATTGAGGCATATCATGCAACTACGTTGCTTAATGTAAAAGTAAAATACAATACACTGTGAGTGATATGACAAAGTAAAGTTTTATGCTTATTGAAATTAACCATTCCAGTAAGCATACATTTCCTGTACACAAGGACAAGCTGCTAAAACATAACAAAAATATTGATTGTTGTCATACTGTATGTGTAAGAAGTCACTGGAAGGATGAAATTGAATCATTTAATTGTGTAAAATGCATTGAAACAATACCTTGTGTTGTCTTGAAAGAATGACGCGATCAGTGTAAATTAATATGAAGTAACTTTAAATAAAATTAAATGCTGTAAACAAGTAGTTATGATGAATAGAATATTGCTGCCTTGGTCTTAACAAAAGCTCTGGGTCATGGATTTTATTGTTGAAACGATGCCACCATTAACCACCTACACAGGATGTGTTTTGAAGGCACCTGTCCAGTGAGTGGTCAAGATGCTTTTTTAGCCAGTTAATTTCTCCTTCTTATGTAAAATGTAAACTGGAGTCAGACACATTAAATCAAGTTTAAACTAGCTAATATTTTTGTCATGCTTCTATGTTTTTCAGTGTATGCTAACTCAGTTTGTAAGTCTTTGGATCAGTTAGCCCAGTAATGCAGCTAAAGTGGGACAGTGCATCCATATGAAGTGAAATTCAGAAAACGTAGACTTCTTGTAATATTCCCAGAATAACCCTTATTTGGGGCAACCATGATTCAGTTGGTAAGGTAAAGTAAGGTTATCTGCGAACCCTATGGTTGGTGTTTCAACTTCTGGTTCCCCCTGATTCCTGGTAACATGTCAAATCTGATGTAACCTGAAGAAACCTGAATGTACCATGCAAAGTCCTAATCCTCATGTAATATTAACTTCTTTTTTTAAACTTTTTTGACTGTGTAATATGTCTCATTCGTAACACATTTTTTCTTTAAAAACCTAAACATTGTGTATAAGACCTGGTTTAAGAGATGTGAAAATGTCAACATCTAATAATCACAACAGCAAGATCCCCGCATGAACTAATCAGGTGCCTATTTGTGATTGTATGAATTTCCTCGCAAACAGGTGAGTGTTTGAAAAGAGTGACACCTCATAAACTAGCTGATAACCTGTTCCTGTGTCTTATCTGTCTTCCAGACAATCCCTGGTCCCTGAGCACGTTGTCGTTTCCCCTTGGGCCCATTATCAGATCCCCTCTGTAGGCTCCCAGCAGCTGCAGTTATTGTGGAAGTCTCTACTTTTACAGCCCCATGATGTCTGTGACAACACTGGCTTTTATGAGTGAGTACACGCTGCCTTGTGCTTGTTCTGATGGTAGTTTCCTTTTTTGTTGTTGTGACTGAGTAGCTTCCTTGTAATTAAAAAAAAAAAACCAATAAGAAAATACTTGTTACAGTTTTAAATTTACAGCACATTAAATGCATAATTTTTGTTAAACAGCTGAAGAAATAAGCCTTTCAATTTCCTTCAGTTTTTAAAGTTTATTTCAAAATGTCAGTGGTGCTTACAAAAAATCTGACAATTGTTAATAATATGTTGAACATAAAAAAATCTGACAAAGCTTATTGAAGAGTTGAATGCAAAGTTTTATGTTGAGGTTATTTCCAAATATTATATCATTATTCTTCTTTTTACAAACATGTTTAAGTAGTGATCAGTCGCTTGCGCTATCTGTGTAAAACATGTTATCTCCCTCTGCCATTCATATACACATTTATTGGATTCCAAGTCAGTGGGATCAATCTTTTGGCCACCAGAGGAGCATAACTAATGGCAACATTAGAATGGCTTTGTGAGAGGGACTGGCCGGATGCGGGTTAACCAAGCAGGAAATAATCTAGGATTTTATATCCTGCATGAATGGCCATAGGATATGCTGAGAATAAATTAATCCCCCCAAAATTTTACCACTGAGGTTATCTTTTGAATGAAATGGTTTTCAGAGGGGCAGGTAGTTTGTTTTGCCAATTTCTTTTCTGGAAGAGGAGGTGATGTGTTGCTCTCCACGAGCACACACGTGGAATTTCTTGGCGGATAATGACTGTCATATTAATGCTCTGCCAGGGTCAGACTATCTATTCTGTCTCTGACCACAGGTCTAGACGGTCTTCCTCTAGAAAGACTTTTTTTCCCTTCCTTTTAAAGACCTACTGTTTTCCTGTTGTGCCCAAACAAGGATTTTATAAAATGGGTGACATCGCCACACAAGCTGTCCACTGAATCCCCCTTAATTAAAGTGACGTTTAAAGCCTTCCTCAGACACTAATAAACCCCCTCTCCATTAAGATCCTCCTAATTACTGTGTGCAAAGGAAAGGGGGACACACACAGACAGTGTGGAGGTAAGCCTGCTGGCATTTGGCCCCATAAGCTGAGCACCACACAAAAGAAAATGTCCCCTGGGTTACCCATCCTACCAGAGAGATTCCTTTTTTTCAGCCTCACTCCTCGTCTCCTGTTTTTTTTTTAAACTTATGAATGAACGTATATGACATGTGGGCCAGAGAGTGTCCATTCATGGAGCTGGTGGAATGTGTGAAAGGGTTTTGAATGAGACATGAATCACAGCAACCTTATTAGTCATTAGGAAGTTTGACATTATCATTGTTTAAATGTTCATGGTGGAAATAAGAGTGCTGTCATCTGCAAACACTTGCTCACTCAAGTGAGGCTGATTAGAGAAAATATTCAGTGTAAACTGATGGATGGAGGGATCTTTTCTCAACACACACACACATCACACCGGTATAGCTTTATAGTGGCTGAAATTGTTGTGAACAAGAAAATCTTATATAGTTACACGTCACACTGAGCCACAAGTCCAAAGTGTGTGGACAGTCACTACAGCTTTGGTGGCAAAGACCTGCCCAGAAAGGTTAAACGTGTTTGGTTCATGTCCTGATCTGCAGATTAATGACATTAACGAAGTTTCCATTAGTTGTGCAACTGGGGGAGACATGGGCGTCCATGCGGAAAGCCACATGACCAAGACAGAGATAAGAGAAAATGAAATACGTCTTCGTGGAGACAGGAGGGGCCAGGAATTGCCACTCCAAATTAGCCGCAGGCCCGGTTTGCTGTTACTTCATTAACCCAACAGCCCCCGGAAAAATAAAAAGCAAGGTCACAACCTTTAGCAACAGGGAGGCCTGAAATTTCCAAAGAGAGGCTCCTTCAAAAGTTGACTGGTGAAATTATTGACACAATACAGAGATTATGAGGGAAATGCATCATTTAAAGCAAATCTCAATTCAATCTCCCCAATGTTTAGTTTTTGTCTTTCATCCCTGAATTTTATGTTAGTTAAGTTATATTTGCTGCATTTTTATGTGTAGACAATTTAAGTTAAAATGTAAATGTCCAAAGACAACCAATTTTAAAAGCACAGTTAGATATTTTTTTTAGTTATTTTTAATTACATTAAACAAAGCAACCCACTGAAGTTTGTGAATAGAGCTTAATAAGTGACAGTGAGTGTTTATTCAGGACAGAATATGCTTCTTGGCTGAGGTCTGACAGCGTATGGGGGTAAAGGTTCATATAGTTCACTCTGTGGACAGTCACTGGAGAATTCTTACACAATATTACGTCAAAGTCTCCACCACTACATGTCAGTCACATCAATTATATAAATTCATTATAAGCTATTCTACAAATGGCAATGAAATATTACTGACTCATCAATATTACATAATGTGCATTGTGTTTTGTTTGTTGCTCTCCAACACTTGGTGGTGTACTTCAAAACACAGGTGAGTTGTATAATGCCATCTTTGTTGTAATGTGAGCTGAGCATTGGCTCTTTATTCTCAGGCAGTGACTTTATTAGAGTCTATGGTTACAGACCCTTGGAAGGAGGGCTGTTCTATTCTTTATCCCGTCTCTGGCAAACATACCTCTGCTGCTCTCTTCTTTGTGACCACTTCATAATAAACAGGCATGATGGTAGAAATCTGGAGTTATCTGTATTTCCCTTCGTTATTTTTTATTGTTTAAAATGAGTTTGACACTTAAAATTTCACCTTAGAAGTATAAACGTCTTTGCCCTGTTGCCATATATATTTCTTTAAAAGTAAACTAAATCACCTTTTCTCCAATTCTCTCTCTCTTGCGCCCAGCCTCACTATCTCTCTCTCTCTCACACACAGACAAACACACACACGCACACGCACCTATCTACCTACTCAGCAACATGGATCAGCAGCAGCTGACTTGGCTATAAACTCTGAGGCACAGGTAGACAGAAGCAGGGTCCAGCGAGTGTCTACTGAGGCTGCAGACACATCTGCCTGCTTGATTTCACGTGGTAACTGAGCATGTAGTATTTACTTCTTGGCTGAAATGCAATCAGGGGCTGGTAGCTGGCAAGGAAGCATTGAGCCTGTGATTAGGTGCAGTTCTTTTACCCCTTCTCAAGAAGTGAGAAACTGTTTCAGTTGAAGAACTGGGATGGAAAATTATATTATACTGTAATAGTTTGTTGACTTGCAAAACAGACTATTTACTTTTAGAAATGTATAAAGTCATAACATTAAACATTAAGGAATTCTACATTTATTCTGTTAGAAACAGTTAGTTGTGAAATTCCTCAATTTCCATGTTCTGAGGTATTGGAGGAGCATTAACTGCTTTATGCAACATGAGTCAATATAGAGTTTCAAATACCTCATTATGTGGTGTTTCATTGTTGATGACAAGAGCTTTGTGAATTCCTGATAATAAACATAATATATTAGTGACACTGCTGAGGTTCTCATGGTAGAGTGCTCCCCTGTGCGCGTATAAACATTTTACATCCTCGAGACAAGAGTCACCTCTCTAATTTGGCTGAAGAAGTGTGTGGAGAGGCCCTTTATCCCACCCTGCTTTAACTGGTTGCTCACAGAAGAGCCATTTACCTCCACTAATGGGTAGTGAGCTTTTCAGCAGGGCCTGTTTGCCTCTCAGTCCTCTAAAAGAAACTTCACCAGAGAGGAGACATTAAGAAAACCAGTTAATCTGTAGCAGTCTGTCTGTGTCTACCCAGGGGCTCAACCAAGCTCCTTGGTGCCTTTTCAAGAGGCTTCTCTTTACACCAACTACACAAGTGTTAGATCAGCACTTTTCTCAGTCGCCCTGATGAAGACACAGTGGTTAAACAAATAAGTGGTTAGTCTTTTTGGTCACTGGATGAAGGCTTTAAAAATGTTGCTGATTTAACAATTTTAGCAATGTTTTTAAAGTAACTTAATGTCTTCTTTGTGTTTGTTACTACATGCCTTTATAGTGATATAATGTCAACCAAAATGAAAATGTCAACCAAAGATCAAAGACAAAGACACATAGTCAGAGCATCACCAATGTTAGTGAAATTCAACCAGGGACTGGATATTCATACAAAATGTTATGAGAATTCATCTGTTTGAAGTGAGGGACCAGCCAACTAAAAAATGCATTTGAAATATGACTGTTTTTATTAGAATAGACAGTAGATAGTGGTGTCACATGAAATAAATACTATAATAAACAAACAAGGAACTAAATTATTTTTTTATTTCTATAATATTGAATTGTTACTGTAGCCTATACAGAGAAAGCAAATTACTGATTTTAAAGCAGTGAGAGACTCTGAATCAGACAATAAAGCCTCACTCTCCCTAAAAGAATACTCTGCAAAGGATCATAGAAGGAACAGAAGCCCAAACACAATCACAAACAAGTCACCGTTGCTTACCTTTTTTTGTGACAGTCAGGGCTTTTAACCCCAGACACTTGATCTTTACTTTACTTTTATGGGGCAATCCTACTGTGGAATGAGTGCTACATCAAGGTCATCAGTGGCTGCAACCAGAGTGACCTGCTGTGAAAGATGGGACGAATAAACACAGGAGGAATTCTGGAGATTGGGGCTACATCATGTAAGTAGCCACAATGGTGTGTGACAAGCTCGGGGAGCAGGAAAAATAAGGTGGGTGAAGGATATAGGAGAGAGTGTGGGAAACCATTTTAGTGATATTTAGTGTTGCAAAAAGATGGTTTTGTAGACAATGCCAAATGCAACAAAATGTGCACCTTAACACGCACATGCATGCTTCAACAGACACACAACTTTGCCCACAGAGACATTCATGTAAAATAAAGACAGACACACACACACACAATTGCTTATGTTTCAGTGGGTACGACAGATGCCGTATGGACTGTTGTATTCTCAGCAGTAAAAGAGGGCCCTGAGGGTCTCTGCTGTCTGACAGTACACCAGGGATCAGCTGTGACACAGTGACATCGATCCCCTCATGTCACACACTGTGTTGTCCTAACACCACTGTGCACATAAGTATGTGTACCATATGTGTGTGTGTTACAGGATTTCATCATGTCAAATGTACTACTGCAGATTTATTGTGTTGCCTTTATGTACCTTTACAAGACAATGTGTCTGCCACACTAATATCGTTTTTCTTTTTTTCATTGCATCATAATTAGAGTTTAAAAAAAGAAATGCATCAAAATGTTTTTGTTTGTATAGTATGTTCAGTGTCTGTACAAATAGTGAGGAAAGCTGAAGTGTTGTAGGTTGTACTGCTCATGTTTGGCCAGTTGAGGCCATGCTTTCCTCAGGCTGAGCAGAGCCTGACTCCAGCTTTAACACATACTGTCACTCTGGCCCATTTCTCTGATTCTAACAAAACTGTATATATGTGTGTGCAATAGGAAGCATTTGCACAATCATCTTACAGTCTATACTGTCTACGCAACAGTGGAAATTGCTTGTTACCAGTGTTGGGGAAACTACTTTAAAAGCGTTGCAAGCTGCTACTTCACACTGAAAGTAGTTGAACTACATTAAACATATACTCTAGAAAGAAATGTAATTTGGTTAACTAAAATTTCAAACTACAATTTGTAAAACAAAACTACAAAAACTAACAAAATAATCTAATTGAACACATGATAGAAAATTATATCAAAATACAGTATAATACAGTATGACAAAAAAATCACATGCCAGCAAAAAATCCCTTTCATTGAAGTTTTAAAAAATGTTTATACTTCTTCACAGGTCATACATAAAACAGAAAAATAAAATACCCCTCTATAGGGGTACTGGGGACGTGCAAGAGTCTCAGCTTTGTTTTTGTAGCAATGTCCATCAGTCAGATACCTGGAATCCAGACACTAGAGTGTGGGGGTATTGCGCTAAACAGGATTACACAGGTAGCCAGGTAACTTATATATATTAGTAATAAATAAAAAATGCTAAATATTTTTCACTGGTGAGCCGACATTCCCTCTTCCTGGAAAAAATTGCTCTAAACAAAACAAGGAATCAAATTGGTTTTATTAAAGTAGAGGTGAAATAAGAAAAAAATTCACAACCTTTCATAGACCAAAATTTTTTGTAGTTTCAGTAGTTACCTGCAGAAAAAATAATTACTTGGTTAAAGGTTTAAAGGTTAAACTGCAAAATGTATTTAAACTACCAGTTTAATTACACATAGCTCATTGTATTTTGTCCCTAATACTCACTCGTTTTAAGTTGTTAAATTTAGAATACAGGTCTTAGTGTATTTTGATTATTACAGTGTTTTGTCAGTTGACTTGAGTTACGGATTCACTAATGTTTTCAGCTTGATATTCTTTGGTCAGTAACTTAAAAATCTGAACAATCTACATTTTCACCAGATCTATATAGCTGATTACTTGTTACTTTTCAACTTCACTGTTTTTAGACTATGGCCATTTAAGTATTAGTCATATCTGCAGCTTCAAAAACATACCATTCAAGTTGCATTTTTATATAATATGTGTTCATCACATACATATTTTTGGATAATATTCATATCATGAACTTAATTTTGGAGAAGGAAATTGCATGTGATGGTTCTTCTCCAGCAGTGGTGGTGGTCAGTCTCCTTACAGGTGCAGATCTTCTCCAGTGAAAAAAATCACCATGAGCCTGTCAAATAAATAAAACCAGGGAGATGTGTGTGCCATGAAAGGGATATGCTCACCCTGCTAGTGGGCTCAGAGACGCCCCTTTGTTTCCTGGCATGTCTCACATACTTTCAGAGGCCAGATAAGCCTCAGCACTATGAAACACTGCTTTATGTTTGGAGTCTCTAACATCCCAGAGAGGGCAGAGTGGATTCAGAAAAGAGAGCAGTCAGTGAGCAGATAATATGTTCTTAGTTTTGCACCTTGTTAAAGGGCCAGATACATATAGGAACCCTAGCTGCGTAGTCCTGAAGTATTTAAGTAGCTGCTGAAAAACACTATAACAACCAGACTATCAGTTTAAATATTCATTCCTCCAATTTCTTCTCTGTGACTCATTTTTCTTATATTTTCTTTGCTCTACCAGGAAAGAGAGTAAGTTGGGATGGATGGAAGGTAAAAGGGGTTGAAGTGTAGGGAGGTAGGGGCTTGGCTGAAATCGGATTAGCAGCTACTCTACACTTAGATTGCAGGGATCTGGGCTTTAGTTTAGCCCAGCTCAAGACCACCCAACAGGTAAACAGGTACATTACTCTGGAGCAAAAAGGAAAATGAATGGTGGGGGGAAAAGAGGATAAAAATACTCATGAAAGATGGATAAAGAGTCAGTGAAATAAATACCTGACTATCGTGCAGACTGCTTTTTTTGTTAATCTGAAATGAATTCCCAAAACAGCTTGATGAGGTAGAGGAAATTTAGTGCTATGAAACAAACAAAAAAGTAAAAACCTTACTCACTTTTGAAATTTATTCTGACCAATTTGTGAACTTCCTCTCCTTGAACCAACTCTCTGGATCTTCACAAAAGACCTACATATCTCAACCCCAGCCCTCCCCGCTCACCAAGATATCTAAACCTCACACTGTCATGCTGCTGCCACTGCATCCCACAGAAAACCTCCTGAAAATTAGTTTTTGGCAACTGGCTCACAAACACACTCTTCTGTCTGCTGCAAGCCACCAAGGCTTTGTTAGGCAGGCCTGCTCTGAGCCCAGAGCCTTCAAGACCCCCATTATGCAGCAGGACTCAGCGGGGCAGAAAGAGCAGGAGTGTTTTCGCCAGTCATGTGGGCACACAGGCATTATACACTCTTCAGTGGCACTGTAGATATTTTGTGAGTCTTACAAACAGAGGGGAGGCCTGCAAAGGCTGCAAGAAGAAGTTTTGATAATTGGGAGTTATATAAGTTCCCAAATCCTCACAGGAGGATTTTAAGTTTTTCCCCTTCTTTTCCCCTATTGTGTGTTTTGAAAAGCTGTGTGTGAAGGCCCCACTGTGAAGGTGACAAATCCTTTGACATAAATCATTGTGTAAAGGTTAAAGGAATATAGTCAAGTGCTCAGGAAAAAGAGCCTCTAATTGCCTGCTTTGCTCCAGCTTTTCCAAACAGTGTTTTACAAATTAAACAACAGTTCTTCCACACTACAGAGCATTTGTCTGTGTGTGCACGACTCTGAGTTGGTGTGTCTTTGTTTACACGTGTGCCTTTATGTGTGTCCACTTATGTCTTATTGTAAAAATAAGCTTTCTCAAAGCTTGTGTCAAGTTCCACAGACAAGCATATCAGCTGCAGCTGTGCAGGAAGAGTTGGAGTTTTTACTAATCAGTGGTAGACTAACTCGGGGGCTCCCTGCATCTCAAACATCAGTGCTTCTGTCAGGGGCCCCGTGTGCAGAACAGGCAGCCTGAGCAGCTCTGATCAGCAGTGTCGTGTTATTTTTTTTTCCCACTGAATCACACTGGGGAACGTGTGTGTGTTTGAGATGCAGGGATGCATGGTGCTAACCCTCCCCTGAGTAGTAATGCATGAACTGCTAGCAAAACATTGTTGCTGCTGCTGTTGCTTTCTATGTTAATAAGACATGGGTTGGGGTAGAGAGTATGGGGGGGTGGCACAGATGTAATTCAAGGTTGACATCACAAGATATTCATAATGCAGTTATAGTGAATGAAATGGTGAATTTGGCAGACCTTATGCAAACTTTCAAAGTCAACACAGAAGACAAATCATTTGTAGACGATTTCAAGTGAGCTCAGAGAAATGATGGCAAAATGATTTTAGATTAGATGTTTCAGATTATTGTCAAAACAGTCATCTGGAAACATTTTTTTTTCCAATAAATACATATATTTAATCACTTGTTGACATAGATTGCTCATTAAAAGCCCTCTGTATTTGTAATTGCTGTTTCTTTTATGCAGCATTTGAGGCTGTCAAACCTCTCACCACCATATCACTCAGTTATGTGAAAGAGTTTAGAGTGTGTAAATATATTTATGAATGCATGATTTTGTGAAAGTGTGTATTTGGCTCTTTCCTCTTGCTGTCTAATATAACTGGTAACCCCAGCTGTGAGTGTGTGTGCGTATTTGTCTGACTGTGTAAAGCTGAGGCTCTCTGGGGCACTGAGGCGTAACTTGGCCCCAGTCAGGCCAGTGTGCAGAGGGCAGAGACCAAAAAGCTTTCTCCCTTTCTCTCTTTTTCTTTTTCTATCAATCCCTCTCTTTTCCACTGGGATTTGGAAATAAGTAACCTGGAAGATGTAACATGTATTTATTTTGTATACAGCACTCAGGGATTATTTGCCCTTTCGTAAATTCACAGAAAGTACATTTTGCAAACCTTGCAGTGACCAGTAGAACAAAAGAACTTGGTGGCTGATTCAATAAGATTGTACAATTTTCCAACACTAAAGCAAGAGTCCATACACAATCTTTCTTTTACTTCTTAGTGGACATACATTTGTATATCATCTGTGTCTCCATCTCTTCTGATACCTCCCAAACAGCATCCTCCAGTAGCCTGAAGAGAAAAACCAGCATGGAGCCAAGACCACTGGTTAAGCATTTTCATGCTGGATTTAAAATCAGATTCTAAACAGGCCTACTCAATTGACTTAATGGATTTGAAGAGGCTAGATCCTATTAATAAAGGAATAAAAGAGATGGAGGAAAGGAAAACAGGGATGACTTTGCCCCTGAGGCTGTGGCCCCACAAGAGGGACTAGGAGGCTAATCTGCCATGCAAATTAAACCCTGCCTCTATGCACTGGCCCCTCTAATGTCCTCCATTACACACCTTTTATTTGTTGTGATCTGATATTGCAAACTGATATGGTTCCAACAACAGTCAGGAACATCAGACTGGTATGGGAGTGATTACTGGAGAAGATGGAATTTGTGTCTTTTCTCATCCTGGCAAAGTGCTCTTTGCCTCAAAGGAATGAGCAATGGGACTTTTTTCAAGATTGCCTACAGATTGGGACTGACACTCGTTTGGTTTCCTCTCTGAATGTGTCTTTCTCTGCCTAAAGAATCTTCCTTCGTGAGTTCCAGGCAGGATTATGATGCAGTTGAGACTGAGAGGTTTAATCAGTGAGAGTGGCAGTATTTGGGCTGTAACAGAGCTTACCTCACCATTTTCTCTTTTGTCTTAATGAGGTTGTACTTTGCTTCATTCCTTGGAAGTCTACCTCTCACACTGTTTCTGTCGGCCTGTCAAAAGTAGCTGTAAAAACACACATATGTCACATATACTAATCCGATTTGCACTTAATCATGACAGGGATTATACTGTATGTACAGTAGCCACAAAGCTGTGAAACTTTTAATGTTTCTTCTGTGTTTTCCAGCTGGAAAGTTCAGCTTCGTGTGATTCTGGCAGAAGTTTGCAGAGCAGATAATTTCTCTGTGATTAGGAATTAAAACTAAACAGGGATAGGAGAAGAAAAATGTTAAGAACTTTTGCATAAGTAGCTTTCAAGGTTCTCTGTTTTGGCCCTTTATTTAAATAATCGCTGCAAATGAGTAGATGAAATACTGGCTGAAGTGTTTGTTTGTTTGTGCTTCAGCCAGTTGGTGGGAAAGTCTGCTTTCTTTGCGTGAAAACATATTACACAAGATAAATCCAAGTGTGATTCAGAGTCAAAACAATATTCATAAATAATGGATATGCGATTCTGACTTATAAGGGATTCACTCTCTCCATCCCACACAGTCACGTGTTACTATACTTGTGATAACACTCACTGACGTTAGTGCATTCCCTAGCCTTTTACCCCAGCCTTAACCATCACAACTAAGTGTCTGACCCTAAACTTTAGATACTGGCATGTTTCACATTTAGATCCTGATTTTCTGTCTCCCAGACAATATCGGGCTCACAATCTACCTGAGATTTTCTGCTCTGTGATAACAATTATGTTTTGCCCTTTTTGCTGCCTACTTTGTTAGTGTAGGAGGAGCATTATTTCTGTCCAATCACAACTGAAGAAAACACAAGACTAAAAACAAGTGCCTGTGTTCTTTTTTGCCTATTTTAGTGGTTGACTGTTTGACCAATCACTGCGAGAGAAACTGCTTCTGCTGGATAAACATAAACAAAATATGGAATATATCCTGTGTCTTTGATATCAACATCCTGCCAAATAAAAATGAATATCCACCTTTCAAACAAAGGTATGCCTGGGAGTGTGGACCTCATTTCAAGCACAATTAACTTGAAATGGAGTGCTGCAAGATCAATAGTCCCCAGTTGATCCAGAGGGAGCTGTCAGTCTATGGAAATGGCACACATATGGTAATATCCCCAGCTTAACAACAACTTAGAGGATTTACTGTTGCTGTTTTCAGACCCACATGAATAACAAACAGTGGGCCACCCCCTGGGAACCATTTTGTTTTATCCCAGCTTCAATTAATCTTTTAGGGGGAGGATACCATTCGGGAGAGATGGCGGGGGGATATGAAGAAGGCTTCTGTAGATGCAAAAGGTATAGTGCTAATTATGAAAATTACAAATAGACGATCCACTCATGCGAATTCAGTGATGTGTGTGTGTTCCAGTGTTTTCTTCGCGCAACCTAGCATCATCTATTTTTCTCTTTGACTCTCCCTCCAACACACACAGAGTCAGATAAAGTGTGTTTGCACTTTCAATTTCTAATTAGGACACTTTTGTCTCAGTGAGAGATGCTATTGACATGCACGCAGACATTAGCAGGATTATATGAGTCCGTACACTGATCAGTGTGATGAGATCTCAGGAGATGTGTATGGATTTTACCTCCTGCTGACTGCACTTCTCTCCTCTTAGCCTCGGGCCAGAAAACCTGTGGCATAAAGGACTCTCCAAGAAGAAATGAGAGTGAGAGTAGCTCACTAGCAAGCACAGTAGTTATACGCTCCAGTGTGATGTCATTAAGTCAGACACATTTAATGGAGTTAGGTGCAGATAACCAGCACATATAGACAATGCAGTGTCACACAAGCTAGAGCTAAGACTTCAAAATTGATTTACCTCAACTCTGCGATTGATGAAGTCCGTTTAGGTTAAACTACAGAGTTCTCGATTGGACACACACTTTGGGGAGTTGCTACTGGAATTCACTTTTGTGTGTCACCCTCAGCTCAAGTCAGGTGGTAAATTGAGTTACAAAGCACAGTATGAAAGGGAAAGATGATCTCTGTAACAGTTATACAGTTTGTGTCTGTCTTTCATATTTCCAGAAAAATCCAGATTATTCTCTTCATATCTTGAGGGTTGTTGAGTCTTTTGGAGAATATGCCCACTCAAGAAATGTAGTCATTCAAAACATTATGGGGAAAGTCCTGATAGGGCAGTCAGAGGTATATGTAAAAGACTCTCCCACCTCTTCCTCCTCCTGATTCATGAAGGCAAGACACGTGAGAAGCACAGAGGCAATTCCCTATCCTGTTTGCCAGGGAGTGTGTTAAACTAAATCTAAACTGCTACTATGATTTCATCACTTGCCACTTATGAAGTAGAAGTGGTGTTGGTGAACAAATAAATGAAAAAAAAAAAAAAAAAAAAAAACAGCCCCAGGCATGTGGCTCTTTCTGACTCCAGCTTTTATCATGTAAATAAGGCGAATGGGACTGGGTTAGGGGGACAATTCCCCAACCACCACTTGGGCCAAATACAACTTTCCTGTGCTTTAGGCCCACAATGAGGAATGTATTTGGAGGCCTCACTTTTAATTTAACTAGAGTGGCAGCTGAGGGGGCACCAGGGACATCATCTCATGACTGCTACGATCACTTGAGTGGAAGGAGGGGAAACCTCAACCTGGCGCCGTACATTTCAATGTGCAAGATCACTGGTTGTGCGTGTGTGTTTGTGTGTTTCATCTCGCTGTTGCACTTGCTCTGTAACACCTCTTTGGTTTCCCAGGGAGGGAACACGCTTCTTGCTCCACTGTAACATTTGATTCATTACGATCTGAAACAGCACATCAGTTCACTTATTATGTCTTAAAAAATCCTCCCAGCATCCCAAAGAGTAAGGGGGAAAAATTCACCAAAGAGGCGCTGCCTTGAAATTGACAGCTGTTATTGTGCTGGGCCATCTGGTGTATTTGCCAGGGAAAAGAAAAGGGTTAATATTCTATGATGTGTAGTAGCAGTGGCACAGCCTCTTCTGCACAGCCAGAGTGAAATACCGGGTGCCAGGAGTCTGTGCACCCGATGGAGAGGAACCCTCAACATTAGCATGGCACCATATCAACCAATGCGGCTAATTTAATGGGTCAAATATGATTGGGAAGTTGCCAAAATAACAGCCGTACCAGCAGAATCTCTGACGGGGCAGACAGTCACAAAGGGAACTTATAGCTCTGCTTTGCATTATGCAGCTTTAAACCATAATTCTCTGCATATATAGCAAAGCATTCCTAGAGATTTAGAAATTTTATTTTCCCTTTTTGTTAACCCTACATTTGGGAAATCTGTGTTCAGTGGATGTCTATTTGTACCCCTGTGCATTTGTGTGCAAGTATGTGTTTTGTTGTGTTAGAGCTGTCATTATTCATTGACCACAGATGTAAATGGATTTAAACAATGGGACGCGCGTGCTGTGGGTAGTGATCGCCCCTGGAGAGGACAGGGCCTGCTGAAATTAATAGGCCTCCCGTGGCTAAATAAGCAATGGCAAAATAAGCCTAAATGTCCCCCAATTGCATGACAGACAGGGCCCAAGAATCCGAACAGCAGGTAGTTATTATATGAATTGCTGGAGAGGGACATATTGCAGACCCAACATGCCACATCAAAACCATCACACTGCCGTGAATCTGAATCATTATGTGTTCGAGGTTCATTTGAGTGGAGGAAGAAGCTCATTTGCTGCACATGCAATGCTTAATGCTGTTTTAGCTTTTTTTGTACCACTGCTTTTAAATATCACAGACCTTCATAGCATACAAGTCTCAATGTGAGAAGAATTATACAACAGTGATTATCATTAAACTCTTTTTAGAAGTGAGGTGAGGCAAATCATGAAACATCAAACATTAAAACTATGACTTTCTATCTGATATACCACATATGGGTACTCATAAGCCCAAAGCCCTAATGTTGGAAAAAAAAAAGCTGAAGAATATGGTTATAAATATGCTCCTTAGCTGGAAGACACACGTTTTTGAACCATGAGCTCATTTCTAATTCCGAGTGCTGGTTCACAAAATGGTCCAACATTTACAGCGACTGGCAGGGGGTAAATTAGTGCTCCGAGATGAATTATCATACAATTAAGGACCCCAGAATGTGCCAAAACACAAAACACACAATATGGAGGAAAGACCTACTTTCCCCATAATTCATCAGAGACAGACTAGTGTCCCATCCTCTTTTAAAGGAACAGGCTCAGATTTTCTAGCCCATTTACTGCTCATTTTTACACAAAGTGTTGCCATTCATTTTGAATTGTCAAAGTGAAGAGCCATGTACTTCTAATGTGTATGGTCAAATTTTAATTTGCTAATGATACAATAATTCAAGTGCATATAACAATGGTACTTCAGATTAAAGTATCAGCTTTTCATTCATCATAACATGTGTTCCTCATACAGTTGCTCTCTGTCTCTTCTTCTTGCTCCTGTGTGGCGATCAGGAATCTGAGCTGTGCGGAGTGATGGGACTGCTGAGGTGGTCAATAATCTATTACACCACACAGCCCTCTGCAGAGTGACAAATGTCTGTCAGAGAAATGGTCCCAGAAAGGTCAAAGCTGGACTACTGACCTCAACCCCCTTTAGCCACTGCACATGGATACAGTAGGCTGATGCAGACTGCAGTGAAATACTCAGTTTGATGGAAGGTGTCTGCTTTTGTACCTGCCCACCTTTATCAAAACAGACTTTCAAAAATTCATTTACCTTTGCAGTCATGTCAGTAAATCGCCGCATCAAACTCATCATCACTGCACGGTTCAACAAATCCAACAATCTTGTTTAGTGCCATGTAAAATGAGGCTTTAAAATGCATGAGCTCATTTTCTTTTTGTTGGGCAGGGTGAGTTTATGTGAGGATGAATCATCTTCCTGTTTAGAAACATCACTCCATCACAGGAGAAGCACACAGCAGACACATTTTCATTGTAAGTAAAAACCTAATGTGCAACTTAACCTTTGATACAGGACTAGGTAGAGACTCAAAGTACTTACAAAAACAACCTAAGACATGTCCTAATCAGGTGGTGTCCATTTCACATTCTCGTGACACTTTAGGTTTGCCATTACTTCAGTATGAGTTGATAGCCTAGTGGGCATAATGGGCAATTACTTCATTTACATGGACCTTAGCACTTTGCTTATATTGTATAATATTCTGGTTATATTGTGTGCACATAAATGTCATAACCTAGTTTGAGAAACCTAAATGAACTAGCTGCAATATTCCAATATAAAATAAGATACAGGGATCAGAAACCTTGTCCAGATCAGAAACTGATAGATACAATTCTGATCATACTAGAGCCAGAGATATGGATAATCAGATATTTCATGTTAAAGTAACTAGTGATATGGAATTAGTGATATCATTCAAAAGTCAAACTCTATAAAATATATCAATCAGATAAATCAGAACCCACAGCTAATTCTTTTTACCTTTTGATAAACTGTGATGGATGAAGAAGCCATTTTGGTTAAGTAATAAATAAAACAGTATCTGCATACAGATCTGTGCATTTACAGCAGACACAATATTTTGTCTGGCAGTTTATGGATGCATTGAATTTGTTTGTATTTTAAAAGCATTTGCTTTGCTTTCTCAATTTTTTCTGCCTTTTTAGAGAAAATTTACACATTTTGTTTCATCTTATCTTGCCTTTTTTGCAGATAGGAGCATTATAAGGGACATAGCAAAGTGAGAACCTGTGAATTCATTTGATGCAAAGTGTATAGTGTATGTAAAGTGTCCCTCACAACCTTTTTGGAGTCACCCTGAGAAGAGTCAGTGATATCTGAGTATTGGCAGCCCTGCTTCCATTTTATAATGATAGAAATGGACGTAGACCATTTAAGTATCAAATCAATAGCAAATTAAATTTTTTAGCAGTGCAAGCTACACTCAGAATCACCTGTAATTAGCCTTGACAGACTCTAGTTACACTCCTTTCATGTCACTTTGCTCCCAGTACACACACTGCTTAGTACTTTACTTACAGCATTTGCTAATTATAATTCAAATCTAATTAAAAAGTGTATTTTCTGTTGCTCAATATTTCATTGGCCGGTCATGCTCTTCATATGTTGCTTATGGGATGGGTGCAGAGAAATGTATTCAAGACACTGGCTGAACACCTGAAGTAGGTTAAGCAGAAACACATGTGCCTAGCTTGATGGTGTGGTTTGGAAAATGGGCTGGGACCTGATTTAGATAAAAACATGATGACCCACAGGCACTCTTATAATGAATAGTGTGTCTTTTGGGCCTTTCGTTTTCTTCCAGCTTACTACATTTGTCATCTTCATATGAATAAACAGGTCTATTTAATTTCTCCGTCCTTTCATGGGATTTTTGTGGCAGACATACACTAACAGCAGGCTACGTGTAGCCTACAAACATGCATTGTTTCCACTGAATGCTTATCAACAAAATCTCCATTGCAAATGAACTGCAGAGAGATGCAGCACCAATCCGTCATTCTCTGAATTTATGTGGAAACTTTGACAGTGTTTGGAATTAGCTCAGACCTTTCAACGTGATCAGTGAGGTAGGATGTTTTAACATAAACCTCAGTAACAGATGTAGCTATAACTTAATGTTCAGCTGCGGCTGCTGTGAGTAGCAGGATGACGTTAAATGTGTTGATGCTGACATGTCAGTCTCACTATATTCACTTCTTCAACACATGCACCTGAATGACGTGCCATGTTGGGAATCTGTACATTGGCTCTGCTTTTTAATAGACTTACACCTCATTTGGCCTCTAAAGCCTGTGAAGCCTCCCATGGGATGACCTAAGGCAAAGATACACACACTCACACACAAAAAATGCATACACATACAGAAAGCCACAGGGATTGGTGCCTATACCTATAGAATTAGAAAAATGTGGACAGAGAAAAAGAAGGAAAAAAGGAAAGTGCAAAGGAGAGACAGAAAGAAAGATTGCTTGTAGGAAAAAGATGGGGGAGAGTTAAAGGAGAGAGTCATTAATGGCTCAGACAGAAATGGACACAGGAACAGACAAAGAGACAATGGTAAATAAAGGAGAAAACACAGAATGAGCTTGCACTGTCTATGTCAGGCAGCAGCGACAAAGCCTGATTAGGCCATCGGCGCACATTCAAAGAGGGAGGGCTGAACAATGCAGTCCGCTTCCCCTTCATAACAACAGACCTTCCTGTCTGACCCCCTAACCTCTGTCACCGGCAATACATGTCACAGCCGAGACGACACCCTGTCAGACCCACCCTCCTTCCTACCCTCTGTCCAGCTTCAAGTCAGTCAGTGCCACCATGTCAGCTGATGATCCCCAAATTATTCACTTTTTGAACAGCAGGTGTGACAAACAGAGATTGTATGTTTGTATGTTGCATTTTTTTGTGTTATTAGAGGTACAGAGTTGCTCAAAAACTCTTGAGTGCTGGTAGTGAGGGCAATGCAAACATTGGAGGCGTTTCAGCTTTCCTTGCAGCCCTGACTAGGATTGCTACTGTATTTTTTTGATTAAGGTTGCATATTGTTAAGTATGGAACTTTTCTGAACTCAACAATGAACTTAAACTAATACTGGAAAGAAATATCTGCTATTAAGTTTACTTTTTCTCTATAATACACATATACACATGTATACACAACGAATATAGGACACAACTGGTGAAACAGTATTATGGCCGAAACAGTTGATTCATGTATTCATCAGAGATCAAGAGAAAATTAATTTGAAGCTATTTTTTAAGCATTTTGAATTAAGTAAAAATACCAACATTGTCTTGTTCCAACTTTCCAACATGAGAATTTTATCTTTGTAAATAATTCTTGTTGTTTTTGGCTTCATAATTGGACAAAATAACTCATTTGGAGACATCAATAGGAAATTGTGACTGACTAATTACATACATTTTGACACAAGACCAAACAATTTATGAAGCAAATAATTGTATGACTTATTGATGAAGAACATTTCTAGTTGAAGGCCTAAACGTTATGACCCAGTGTTTCTAATGTCTTAGTATCCCTCTTTGCAGGTGATTTTCTTATAGTTAGTGGTATCCATGCTCCAAATTTAGATTTGTACATATGACATTCTTTTATAAGTTTATGACTTTTAGTGCATGGTCTACTGATTCTCATTGTACATGTAACTGTTTTTTTACTCTTTGAAACATAGAAAACAACAAAACTAAACCCGTCATCTAGAAATTCAGTTTACAATTTGCTGTTCTGTTTTTCCTGATACATAAGGGTAACACGGTTGCTACCTGGATTGTATTTACTTCTATTAGCAAAGCGTACCTAAGTCACAGTGGAGTGGTTTAGGTGGATGTGGATGGGCTTCCTACTTTAAAACATAGCCTTAGAAATCTAAGAAAAACAAAGGCACTTTGTCACCAAAGCTTTTGCAGATAAATATTCTCTGCAAATGTTTTTATTTGGCATGTATACATTTATTTAAAACATATCTCCATCATGCTTACAGAAAAATCATTGAAAACATAAACATATAAATGTAATACCTGGATTGCAGCTGCATATTCATTTTTCAAGAAACCTCCAAACCGACATAACATACTAAAGCTTGCCTATTTCCACTGGTTCATTTTGTATTCATTCTGTGTAGTTTGATGTAACTCTAGCAGATGGTTACAGCAGAATTAAAAATCTGCTGCAAAATAGCATCCCTCCATCAGAAGTTAACAGTTACCAATTAAAGCGATTCTCCAGTTAAACCAGATGTAATTAGCTTTTGCCAATTTCCCCCCTCTCGTACCCCTAAAACGTTCCATCTGCTGTATTGGAGCTTCTGATAGTGAACTTCACTTCTGTGAAGAGGAGTCTCTGCAATGCTCGTTCTCTGTTTCTGTGTTTTTTTCCATTGCCTGGTTTGAAGTCATCTTTTGTCTGGTGGATTGGGCGGGCGGTGTACTGTCTACATATTAAGTGAGGTTCTGTAAGGGTTTCAGCAGTATCTTGACTCCCCTAAGCTGAGGAGCAGCTGAGGTTAAGTGGTCTCCTCGCTCATGGCACCCATCTTCTTCTTCTTCACCGTGACAGCTGGGGACCAGACTGTTGCCATAGATACACTCTCTACCCCTAGTCAGCTGCTCATTTTATATGAGTATATCAGCTAACAGTGTTTGATCTTTGCTCTTTTTCTGACCCTCTGACTATTTTCACATGTTCTTCTTTTCTTTACTGTCTCCCACCTATGCCATTAAACAACAAAAAACAAACACTGAACAACATGAATACTCACAAAAGCACAAAACTCTTTTCTTTCATGCACTCTAAGATTTAATTGTTATCTATTATAACTGATTATGAAAAATGGAAAGTCAGTTTTTGGAACAGTAAAAATAAATTTCAGTCACTGTAGATGAGTGGATTTCTGTTTATTTTGCTCAAATTGCAGAACTTTTTGCTTGAGGTGGAAGAATTCCAAGAGATAAGTCAGTGATCAGGAAAATAATTTCAAATATTATTTTCCAATAACACACTTCACAGGGCAACTCCTTGTGTGCCAGGCTGCAGAAGTCACAGGTCTTGTTCACTCATTGAAAGGACTGGATTTTGCTTTGTATGCAGGAACTTCTTTGAATGATGAATTTAAAGTTTGCATGAATGCTATATGTTATTTTATTCCTTTGTGTTTGTCTTCAAGTCTATTGAATTACTTTACATTATTAAAAATAGTGAACTATAAACTGTAGTAAGTGTCACAGTAAGTGACAAAAGACCTCAAGAAATAAACAGGAGAGGTATGACATTTTTGACACAATGGATATAATTTCTTAATCCCTAAATAAAAGATGTTTGATCAGACCTGTAACATGTAACACAAAACACAATTATAAGCACTATATAAACATTTAATACATGTT
>JAUBNQ010000007.1:11834169-11865318 GCA_032353495.1 Ctenopoma kingsleyae | reverse complement strand
ATCTGTCAGGGTGAGTGTAGATATGAAAATGTAATAATTTTGCTATATTTGAAAGAACAGTGATTGTTGCCCAAGCAAACCTTACAACAGTTATGGACATCAGGTTCAGAGTGAATCTGCAAAAATCTGACCTGTAAAACCCTTCCAAAAGACAGAAATGTGACTTTTCTACAAATTCTCATAAAAAATACTCTTGCACATAATGGATTTGAGTAATTAATTTGATTCAGTCTAATTCAAAAGTCACATTGCTTGGACTTTCTTTTTGACTTTGCTTTTTAAGGACTTAGAACGATACCTTTTTATTGGAAAGATTGACTTAGTGTTTGTAAGATCTTTTTGACAGTATCATGTTAACAAGTGAAATTTATTAATGTTAAATATTATGGCACAGATATTTTTTAAATTATTCAGTGAGTTTTAGTCAACAATTTTATATTCTTTGCCTGCAGATTGTTACTTCATCAATACAGGTCACTGTGCAGGTGCACTGTGGTGGATCTGCTTCTGTCACATCTGTACGTGTGTCATATTAACCAATAACTCTCTGATATGTGACTGCCATCCAGGATCAGGATTCAAGAACAAAAAAAGGCAAAAAGGTGTTTGGATGGGACAATGGGGAGGTCCCACCCAGGACCCTAGACCAGCAGGCTGAGATTAGAGGACATTTGTTCCACAATATTGCTGCCTCCTGGTTTCCTAAGGCTGGTGCGTTTGCACAGAAGGTGCAGGCAGATATTTGGGCTGCAGCCAAAGCCTTTCCTCACTAGCAGGCCACCTCGCTAGAGCTGCAGGTGCTGAGAAGGACTCCCCACTGCTTCCTAGTGTGGTCTGTGACCCTACAGGCTGATGGAACAAATGCTGGTTTAGGGAAAATAAACTTATCTCATTTGGATGACAACACATAGCCTCAGGTTACTGTGTTGTGTTGCACCAGTTTTGAGAAACAAGTCTGATGGGGTCAGTGGCTCATCTTGAGTTGTGAAGCAGAGAAAGTAGTTCTTGTGTACAGTTGATAAGGATTTGGTTTGTCTTAGGATTTGCTGTCTATTCATATGTGAACTTTAATAAAAAGTATTTAAAAAAAATATTGTTACTGATTGCTAATACAACAAGACTAATGAAATGGGATATAGAAATCATTTTGCTTACTATGCACCTTTGGAGCCTTTGATCGGTAACTGGGTATACTGAAAGTATTTTCTGTGTGGGGGAGGCTCTCTCTGGCTGACCTGGCCCTGACCCCTGAGGTGAACCCCATCACACAGAGGTGTAAGTGTGCCACCCAGTGTGATGGATCACCCCTCAGATCCTTGTGATCTAACAATCAGGGCCAATCATCAGGACTCTCTCTGTTACTATAATGATCGGCAATGATTCGGGCCTGAAGTATTCAGATGATGGATGGAGGCTCTTGCCAGGTCCTGAGAGAGCTGGATTGAATGTCTATTGACAGGGTTGGTAGGTTGGGTAGTTGTTCACATCTTTATCATAATGAAGTGGAGATACTTAACCCTAGAATACATTGGGGCCTTAACACTGATGTTTAAGGTGACCCCCCTCAGGGAGACGCCCACACACTGGCTAACCATTTTGCCAGATGATATGCTAATTTTTGTGACCTTAAATTGAGCTGGGGTACTCCCACATCCACAAAAAAGGATGATGAACTCGATGAATTGATGAATGACATATAAGGGACTGAGATTTTATTTACATTTCATTAATTTGAATTTAATGTTAATGCTATTATCTGTTATTTGAGTCACCAAGAAGAGACAAATCCAAGGTGCAACACATATTGCCATATCCTGCTCTGTAAAAGAAATACACGCAAGGATTTTCTAGTTCAATCCTTTCTAATATATACAGAAGATCAAAGTAATACAAATACTAATGTATTCAACATGAGCTCCATTTGTGTGGAAAAAAGCATTTCTGCAGTCATAAAATGTCTGAAACTTGGTTCTGTATTGTATCTCTATATAATACATGCAGCATCTATGTCTGGCCATGGATTTGGGCAAATGCTGTCACAAGCTCACATGAGTGCATGCATCACAGAGCAGGGGTACTCATCCAAACCCCACCCAAAAACCCAGTCCCCTGGTGCGGGGAATTACTGGGCCTCTCCCAGCTCCTGGTAACCCCTTCATTATCCACACACCAATGGGTCCAGATCAGATTCAGCCTTTCTGCAGAGGGGGAAGAAATGGAAATTGGGAGGCAGGAGGCAGGGGCTGCAGTCCATGCATCTGAACAATGCCTCAGTGTTTAAGAAATGGCCTCATGGATGGGAAGTGATAGGGTTCTGTTGTGCTTGGTCTGGAACTGGCTTCCTTGTTTTCATTTGGTCAGTTGCAATTGAGTCTGTGTAAATGTTTCCTCTGGATCTGTGGTTATTGTATTATCACTTGCTTAATTTGCAGCATTGCAATCATTATTTGCTGCAATATTAATATATAACTTTTTCTGTGAACTGTATGGTGTGTGCATAGTCCATCTCTTTTTCTCTGTCCTCTATTCATTTTTTAAATTAACCTTCTAATGGACCTCATCTGTCCAGAGAGAGCCTATTAACTAAGGCCCTACTCTCATCCGGGGTTCTTGCCACAGAGGGCTGCAGACCCCACCCATATGAACCTGTCCCTTACTGTCCATCAAGCAAACAGCATCTCACACACATCAGGAAACAAAAATCTAATGAGGAGAAAATTAAGAGGTAACAAAAGGATTTCATTCATATCTAGTTGATTACCTACTGGTCCTTTCCTTTTCTGATAAAGCTTTAATTGCTCTATCACCAGGGCCTTGTGAGTGCAGCAACTCAGCAATCAGCCTGATTTGCTTTAAATGAGCTGCCATGGGGTAGAGTGGAAGCAGCTCCAGCAGCTGTAGGTGAGATGGACTGAGGTGCAGAGTAAGGCCAAGAGGTTCCTGAATGGTAAATTGAATGTCTGTAAATGAATGGAAAGCAACAGTGTCAGTCACTGACGCTCCCTTCTAGTGGCCAAATAATCCTCAAGAAACAGTACATTAACAGGCTTTTTTAAAGGGACCCCAAAGCCCCAACACACTCTACCTCCCACAGGATGTGGAGGGAGCCTTTGGGATTTGAGCACCAGTGTTACTGAAGCAATTAGCATATTCCTGTATTAAAGGACAGAAGCGTGGCAGTGTTTTCCAGGATGTCACTATATATCATTAAAAGGCATATTTTAATTAGGGACATGTTAGTTCGTTACACTAAATGGATTAACATTGCTTGTCAAGAGTAGCGATTTTACATTTCAGTCCACTGGGGAACAAGGTCTCAATTTAACAAGACATCTTAAGCTGAGATGGGTCTTGTTAGTAGCGGATTCAGATATGGCATTTAGACAGTTTAATATTTTTAAACATGCTGTACCGCTGGGCTGCTGTTTGTGTGTAACTGAGTGTAAGAAGTCTATTATTATATTGCAATAGTCTGCATGCTGTGATCTGGAAACAATATGCTCAAAGGGCAGATAGTTTGCTACCATTTGCAAAATATATTGTTAACAAAAGACAAACTCCAACACATTTCCAATTACTTTTACCATATAATTTGTATGACAAATTTATCTCTCTCAAAGCGTATTCTTCATTTTCAAAGTTTATGAGAAGAGATTTCAAAGCAAATAACTCAACAGCACAGTTTCTGACAATGCAGCAAATATAGGTTCTGCATGGCCGTTTGGATCAAAGAGTGGTTATCTCTCCTATTGAGCTGTTCTCACCTCTGTCTTCTCTCATTATGGAGTGGACAACAAGAATTTCCCTCCATTAATCAGAACCCAGTAACCAGGTCAGACACTGCAGAACTCCTAACAAGCCAAAATGCAAAAAGAAGTGTGAAAATAAAAAAATTAAACAAGACAAGCATCTCCTGAATGTCATACATGCCTCAGAATTGATTTCTTCCCTGTTAGTGGGAGAAAATGGGCGAGAAACTACTGCTTAGCCAGAGGTTCTACTAAATTAGATTCACTTTGTGTGTGCAGTCAGCAATCAGTCAGCAAAGTCAACTTCTACTGGTTGTGAAGTAAGCACATATTCATATAAATTGGCTTTTTTTTTTTTTGCCGTGAATGAAATAATCCTCCACCTGACCACAGTGGATAGCTTTACATACATTTACACAAGTTTGTTTGAATCCATATATTAATAATGGCTTGTATTAGAGAATGTATTTCCAGAGTTTCCACAAAGAGCACGTCAAAGGATTTTCAGGGATAGTTATTGGGATGTGAACCCTGCAGCTGTGTTTTTCCATTTCTTACACACCTGCTGTGCTACCAACATCCCTGCAAGGATTATATCCAAGAGGATTTGCAGCCTGGAAGCGTAAAAAACACAATAACGTACCTGAATTACTTAACATATGCTGCACACATTCATGAAGTTCCCACTAAAAGATTCATTTAGACTTGCACAAATGTTGACATGATGATGGATAAATTCTGGTGACTGCTGACAAAAACGGAGCATTTCAAAATCAGATGAATAGCAAAATACATCCATTCAGAACATACAAATCTCTACATGCTTCTTTTATCACTATAAAAACTATAACAGATTATCTTTAGTAGAATATCATCACTTTGCTCCTCTGACTGTCACTTACCCTGTCTAGGTATAATGTTTGGCACTACTTTGCCAGCTCTTGATTAAAATGTTGACTTTTTGCTGGATAATAACCTGATTAATGTAATTGAATGTAAAAGGGCGTAGCTCAGCAGCACTGCTGATCACTGGAGATGGATTAGGAGAGAAGGCTTTCAAATTGAATACAGTTCTCCCTCCTCAGCTTGTTAATTGTGCCGTTTACCACTACCTGAGTCAGTGACCACTGCTATTTAGTCTCTCTAATGATGATGCACAGTCCGACCCAACCACAGATAATTAAAAAAGCCTGCACAACCACCCCCCATCTTTCTCTGTCTTGAGTTTGGTGTTGCATTGACAAGCCGCACTAAGGCTAGATATTGAGCTGTCCGCTTCGCAGAGTCTTGGATGCAGGACCATGTAGCCTTCTAAATGCTGTTGTGTTGTGTGTTTTCTAGAAAGAAAGTTGTAGGTATAGATCCTGTGATTGAAAGTCTGAGGTTTCTTCAAGTTCTTCTTGTCAAAATAGTTCCCCTATCTGCTTTTGTGATATAATTACCTCTAACATGAAACGTCGAAGTACAGTGCTTTTGCTAAGCTTTAGAAATCACTACCTCCCATTTGGAAGTAAGAAACTGCTCTTAATTAAATCTTTAGTTGAAGAAAGCAGTGAATTCATAAAAGAGCATTTACAGGCCCACACTGGGACAAAAGTGTCTAAACATGATGACAAGTTGTGTCTGAGGTATCACAAGCAACACACTGATGTGTTTTTTGGTAATGGGAACAAATGGCATTATTACATGTAGAACTGTGCAAAGAAATACTTAACAGCATGAGCCAAGTGCATTCTCAACAACACTGTTGTTGGACAGTGCTAAATGCTAGATGGTCCTATAGTATGTATTATTTTATAAGTAGCACTGCCGTCTCCACCATTTCACAGTGGCCCTGTTCCTTTTTCTGTCCAATCAAGAGTTCAAAACCCAAAGACATTACGTTTCTAATGGTATTATAAAACAATTCTTACATTGGACCTTTGTCAGTATTAAGTTAGATTAGCAAAATAATTGAACGGTATATAATTATGTAGGAATACGAGTATTCATTTCCACAAGAAACACTGATTTTTTAAAAACTTTCCACCATATGAAATTTAAATGAATCTTTTTAAATTTACACCACTGAAGCAACTCTAGAATGAGAAGCATTTTAAGAGGTCTGAGAGGAGGAAAAAGAAGTCTGTGAATTTACAGAGCTTGCCGTCTCGAGCAATTGCTGAAATAATTAGGGGAGAGAAATCTTTCGCTTGTGCAAACTTCCTTTCACCATTGCAGAACAAAATAATAAAGAGAATGTGTGTGAGACAAAGGCAAGAGACCCCCATGGTGCCTGGGTCTCTGCTTCCTGTCATAAGTATTCCTGCGGGGTTTCACATGACAAAACGCAGAAAGTTGTTTTGTCCCCGTGCCTGTCACAATACACCCTCATAACCGCAGCTGTGTGTTTGTGTACGTATGTATGTGTGCGATTTTGGTTGTGTACTTGCAGGTGTGTGTGTGTGTGTGTGACTGTGCTTTTCTTTTTTTGTGTTGGCATGTTGTCTTGCTGTCTTCCCTGTCAGCTCATAGCCTGGCACCTGCTCTCATGTTCCTAATTAGTCTCATTTAATTAATTATATTCTACAGCACATCTCCTCTCTGTTCATATGCAGTTTCTATCTCTAGGCTTCACTCTCATCCTTCTACTTTTTAATTCCTTAGACTTCATTTGAGGAGAATACAATAACACTGCAGTTTGCTTGGAAGCAGATCCCCTGGTGCGGGTGTTAGAGTTACAGCAGAGGTTAATAAGCTGGTTGAATCAAGCAGTCTCAAAATATAAAACATGATTACATTATTAGTTCAATTAAACATTTTAAATCAAAAGAAGATCTTTTGTTTAGTTGACCATTTAAGCTCTCAAAAGCTGCACTTGGTAACTATTTCCACCCTCTAGATTTGATGCTAAATGAGTGTTTTCGCTTGTGAGGCATGCTGACAACCAGCTGACTCACAGACAGAATCTCTTCAGTAAGCTGCAGGAAAACAAGTCAAGTTTCAAGCATGGTGAGTAAACAGAAATCAGGGAAGCACTTTACCTGTGACAGTTGGCCTAAGCACCTCTTTCTTCTCTGTTAGCTTTTCTGTTCCATTTGTCAGGTTCACTTGGCTTGTATGCCAGTGTTGTCTATTAGTTGTATTTTCACTGTGCTAAGCACTACAGTAAAGGACTGTGTGGAGAGGAATGAGAAAAAGAGAAAAGAAAACAATTGAATTAATTAGCTTGCAGAATCCCCAGAGTAATTCCCCATCACTTGGCCAAGAGAAAATAAGTTAATAAGAAAGGAATATTCTTATTATTTATATAAATATGCAATATCTGACACTGAAACCATAAAACACACATCCCTTATGTTGCACAAGATGTGATAATTCCTTAAAACCAAGTGACACTGAGAAGGGGGCATCCAAGGTACACAAGCCCATCAATGAACGACAGTGGAAACAGCGTTGAATTTCACTTCCTGATGTCAGAGGAGACTGACAGCGAGTCTCAGGCAGCCTCCCAGCTGCCCCTCATCCTGTGTTTTCCACCAGAGGATCCTGGGCTAAAAGAAAAGATGCTGTTAATAATTCAGACCCTTCATGAACACCACACAACACTGCCACAAAAGACAAGATCAAACTTTTGGCAAAGCAAGCACCGCAGAAAGCTGATAGTGCTTCCCAGCGTAGCTTGCTGTACGTTGACCATATGGACATCATAATCACCCATGGGATGAATCAGCAGATTCTTGATCTGGAGCCCAAAATCACACGACACCTTAATTAGCTGGTGTTGATATCGCCCTTCACAGTGCTAATTTGTCACCACCAACAAAACAGCTTCTGGCAAGCACAGTTCTGCTGAATTTTGTTGACACTGTTAAGAAAAACAGAGATGGAGCAATGGAAGTGAAAAATATTTGTAAAATGTGAAAGGAATACTCCCCTGACAGGTGGCATTTTTTTAAGTGAATCATGTTACATATCAACAGTCAATCATGAGGGAATAAGCATGATTTTGTCTTGGTTATTTTCTGAATAAATCATTAAATTATTTGGGACTGTGTTTATTCCCATTGACAGGAAGTTCCCAATATGGTGTAAGTAATTGCTGCCCTCGTCAGGAGCCATAGCCACTATGAAGTGAGTTGAAAAGGTCAGACGTGTTCTGCACGCCAGCTCTAAAGTGGTTTATTAGCATCCCAACGACATATTCAGGAGCTCGTCTGAGACATAATTACCTGGGTAAGGTACAGATGAATACTGTATTTGGGGGAGAAGGCAAGGTTGGTTGGATATTGGCTTTGTCTCCATTAACCTGGAGCATGGTGTTAAAGGATCTGTTTGTGGAGAGAAAATGACAGGGAGTTGGGCTGATGGGGCTGGACTGAGACAGTTTAAGGCCCCTTGCTGCATAGGATAATTAATAAATAAAATACCAGGGGAGCCCCTGCCATGCCTTCGTCTATGACAGGGGCTGTCTCCAGTGCGCTAAAGCATTAAATGACCAATTTCTGTCAGACTAACTTCCACCACGCTCTCTCTCTCTCCCTTTCTGTCTCCCTCTCTTTTGCTTGCCCTCTCGTCTCCACTACACTCTCACCCCTCTCTCCCTCATTCCCTCCCTCGCTTCCTCGTTTTCTGAAGTGGGGCTACTTTGCTCTCTTTGCACTGAGTTTTTCAGCGACTGATGGCTCTAGTTCATTTCTGCTGAATTAATTGGTCCCTGAATGAATTCTGTTGACAGGGCAATTCATCATGTGTTTGGCCTGACAGTGACTGGGTGTTGGTAGGGGAGGGGGTGGGAGTGTCGTGGAGTGTGTGTGTGTTGGGCGGGTGGTGAAGCGGCATAGGGAGACAGTCAGAGGTGGTGGGGGTTGGTGATTGTGGCCTCCCACTTTTCTTTCTCCCCTCTTTGCCTCGTCTCTTCTTCTTCCTATGTCCTACTGGAACTACAGAAGGCTGGATGCTCTTGCTGCACTGTTTTATCAAAACAATTGGGACTCAAACAAACCAACCCCCACTTAGGCCTGGCTTCTGTCAAGCTGAAGACCCTCTCTCAGCTTGAAGGGGGCACAGGGGTCAGTGCTACCCCATTTTACCCATTTTGGCCTTTTGTTACACCCTATACACTTCCACCCCAACATCGAATCCCTCCCCTCCACTTGATGTGCACACACAAACACAGGAACACCGTTCTTCGCTCCACAGCTCCTGATCCCTTTTGGATAGTGACATAATCAGGTAGTGAGGCATATTTAGTGCTTAATTACACAATATGTCGCACAATCGCCATTGAAAATGATAATTTAGCTCGTATAGTGAAATAGCGCTAAACTGCTGACTGATCTAACAGCGATGGTATAACAGTATATAGTTTGCAGAAGAGACCTGGGTTGAAAAACGCAGCATTTCTTCAGACGGGTCTCGACTGCTCATTATTATAATTGTGAACTATGCTACAGTAAAGGATGTATGCAGCACATGAGCATCCTTTGAGCTTGAACATGGGGGAACCCTCTTTAGACTGTGTTGAGTCAATCAATGCTCACTCATTACAAACATGACAAAGTCATGTTCTTGTCGCCTGGATAGCCTCACCCGACAATGCTGAAAATAACCTCATAATCATTGCTTTGTCAGCATCATCACAGACTGGTCTTGAACTGTTTCTTTCCCCTGCTACACAGAAATTATCTTAGTATGAGATGATGATTTATTTTCACAATAAGGTTTTCACAAACCATTATTTTAATTTTCAACACTTCATCTTTGGAGCAGGATGATGAACACACTGTTGCTTCTTCAGGGACACTTGAAGACTTTTATATCTATTTAAGTCAACAGATTCACTCTCAAGGCAAAGGGTAAACAGCATAAGAAATGACTCTTTCCAACTAGTAAAAGTTGCTTCATGTTATACTACTGGCTCACTGTACTCTTGCTTCTGTCTCTCAAATCCATTTGGGATTAACAGAGTTAACGAAGGAGGTATTGTGAACAATACTGCACCCATGCAGCCACTAATTAAAGCCGCTTCTAATGAGGGCTCGTTGATTGACACAGCAGGGTTGGCCTCTCCCCTTGCCAGCATCAACTATGACAGCCACATGATGAGGCTGATGACAGGCTCCCATGAAGGCAGATGACAGGATGTCACTGCCAGACCACCACCACTCCTCGTCTGTGAACAATACTTCGCTCATATGACACCTCGAGATTCATCAAGTGTTGGATAATGGATGTTTACAAATAGTAATTATTATATATTGAATTCTAGGTGATCCACAATTTGTCGGTGTCAAGGTGGGAAGGAAAAAAAAAATCAAAGTTCTCTCTCTGACCATTTGTGATTTTTGTTTAGTATTGGTTGACCTCTCTTCAGAGGAGTTTAGAGGGGATGTGTACCTTTGGTGGACATTTCAAAACCTGTGACAAGATCTTCTAACTAGACAGTGTTTTTTGTGCGTGGTATTTTAATGTGTTTTATAGTGTTCTATATTTCACTATAGCTGTGAAATGTACTGGAATAAAAAGTACAGTAATTGCCCCTGAAAGTATAAAGCAGCATGAATAGAAATATTAAAGTACATAAGCACAGTATTTAAATATAAAGTCAATATATTACATAGTTATTATCTGCCAGTGATGTGAACCATTAATCTAATTTGAGGTGCTTAAGTAGTCGGGGTTATAAAGAAGTTAAATTAAACATAAAGTATTAAAGTATATAATATAATGTGGCATAGCTGAGTGAAACTTTACATTTACAACTAATTGCTTTAGATTAGGTCCAGCTTCAAGCTCTTTAAAATGAACTTATATCACTGTATATATTATCAATGACAGACGTGAATCATGCCGAAGAGGCCAAGCTATAGGGCATCACCAAGCCAAGCTGACAATGAGGGTGAAGTGTTTGAGTAAATCTTGCACGAGGCCCATTGGCCCCTGTGGCAGGGCCTCTCTGTGTGGGTCTGAGAAGCCTCAAGGATGACAGGTGCTTTTCGTAATGCCTAACTGATGAGAGCCAATCAGTGCGTCCCATTCTGCTGATGTGTGTCTTTTCTCCTGTTGTTGTCATCTGGCCTGCTAAAGTAAAGAAGAGCTTGACTGACAGATGCATCCGGGTTCACAGTTTATTGGTTTCTACGAGAGAGCCAGATATGCCAATTTAGACAGGGTAGTGACAAAAAAGTTCCTATCTAAATGGAATAATTTTACCACTGGGAATTCTCAGCTGGGAGAGGAAGGAGTGTTAGTGTGTATGTGTGGGTTGTTTTTTTATCTTTTAACAAGGCCTGAATGACAAACACAGGACAGTTAGTGGCTGACAGAAACAGCAGATTTTGATGCTTCACAGGGGATCCATGAAATAAACAATAGGCAGAGGAAGCTGAAAAATTGAATTACAACTGGCTGGGTTTGTATGTTTCAGAGTAGAGAGCGGAGAGAGGAGGCGAGGAAGCGAGGCAGCAGCGGTGTGGTATAGCAGGGAGAAACCAATGCATCATTAAATATACTGCACTCAGATGCTGGGGCAATACTCTCCTGCTTTCCCAACTCTCCGTCTTCTTTGTATCTTCCTTCTCTTTTACTCCCTCTGTCCTGCACACATATGCATTAACATAATTCAGTTATCTTTCCTGTAGGCTACTTTAACCGGAATTAAAGTATATGTGATTTCTATATACACCCACACACTGATACACACAAACAATATGTTGCACAACTATCATATATCTGAGAGCTGTAAGCAGTATGACTGAACAGTCTTGACTGTTCATTAAACCAAACATCAATACAGCAGCAGAGGGAATTCTCCCTGGAAACCTTGAACTCTGAATTACTTTCTTATGGGGTTAATAATGAGGAGACACTGAGTCAACGACTGACATATAAAAGATTTTATTTCTCATGTGCACAAAAAGAATTGGAACAGAACTGAAACAGAACAATGATTGAGGCCACAAGGCTTTCTGTATAGATTTTTGTCAGAAATCCTTTTTATGTCCATGACACATCTCCTGTATCATCTTTACAACAGCAGAAGACCCATTCTTTCAGAGGTGCTCCACTTACTAAAGCAAAGACTTCGCCTTTCATTTTCACATATGTCGAGCTACAACTAGACAGAAATAGGCAAATCCCAAGTGCAATTTGTAGATGATAGCTTCTCCTGAAGAGCAGGGCCGCAGTCTGCATCTCTGCTATCTGGTGCCCTCAGTAACGACAGGTAACCCTGGTACCAGATGATGTATTTGCTTGTGTAGAATTAAAGTAAACTTTGTCTTGAAAGCCTTATGCTAAGATGTATTGGCTGTGGGGTTGAGAAAGTGGAAGGAGTGAGAAAAAGAGTAGAGTGAGAAAGGGAGGAGAAATTGGTGAATCTATACATGAGGCATGACTGTAATTTGGATTAACATAATGATCACAACATCTAATAACAGAAAAACAGGACCATATCTTTGTTGCCAAGAATTTTAGTGTGATCACATCTTCATTTAAGAGAATTTGTGGAACAAACATTATACTAGAGAGGAATTTCACACTGGAGAGCTTCTGTACCTTTTGTACTGTATTTTTATGCTGTTCTCCACAGGGATTACTTGTTCTGAGCCTAACAACAAAAGATGATACAAAAAGCCATTTAACTCATTGCATAGTGACATAAAACATCATCATGACAACATCATGAAAATAATATAAAATGACAAAGACAACCTATGTGATGTTAGCATCTGAAACCTGTTACTGATGTAGCCACAGGTTATACAGTAGTTGTGCATTTCCACTGAGCACAACATTACATTAAGACACAAATGTAATGCATGTTTTTTTTTAGTCTGTATATCTACAAAGGGAGCCAGTACATTAGTATGATACTGCAATGGTGTGTGTGATATTATTTACAGAGAAGAATTGTCTTCACATATTCACAAATCGTTCTACAAAGCAGCATTTGTTGCAACTGTTGAATAATGACTCACTGAATTTCACCTTTTTCATTACAGTCATATGCATCATGTTATTTGCCTGTTGAAAAGTCACGAAATACATGTTGTGTTGACTACGTAATACTGCTTTATTATGCATACATATACTGTAAATAAAATATTAAATATCAAACTAAGTCTTTGGCAAATGTAGTTAAAAGTACATTCACAAAATATTTTCCAAAAACAAATTGAATCAGTATTTCTTTTCAGCCCCTATGGAGAGATACATAATTCAAAGTGGGTGGTGATTATGTGTTTGTAAAGGCAGTTAACTTCAACTTCACTGAACAGGCATGAATTTAAGTTGAAAAAAAAAATCAGGTCTGTAAGGCAATTGTTGAAGTTAATTTACAGTTGGTTTGTTCAACTGCATACAGTTCTGTAAACCGTGTAGGCATCTAGTGGTATGAATAAGTAGCTAAATTAAATATATCCCAGGGAAGATGAAAGGATTTGTTCATGTAGCCAAAAAGCTATGGCTTACAATGTCTTGAGAAACTTAAAGTCATTGCTTTTACTCTGAAAAACACATCTGTCTATCTGCTTTGTGTTTTTAGAACTCACAAACTTCAACTAATATTTCAGCCTTCAACTTAATTTTAAGTGAATGTAAATAAACTGTGGTTATAGTGCAAAAAAGAGCAAAAAAGATGATCATGCATGGACAAGGATATGACTGGAAAATGGAAAATGTGACAAAATCTTTGATAACTTTTTTAGATAATAGTAGCAACAGAAAAAATAATTTATTCAAAATCTTGGCAAGGCCATATTAAGTTCATGGTCACCATTATTTTTAATACTTGGAAAATTTTGAAAAATTTACATTTTTACATCTGATTGTTTGCCACAGGGAGTGTGATGTAGCTGCTTGTCTTTTATGGTTCAGCAAATGTAGTAGTACATGCCGTGTTTATCTGATAAGGTAGGCGAGACAGTTGAAATGGAGAAAGAGATGTAGTCAAAACATCAAAGTAAAGCTCATCCTGTAGTGTGGAGCCAGGATCTCAACAGGAGGAGCCCCACAATACTGGTTCAAATTGCTGCATCATCAAACTATGGAACCATCCCCTGGACTTCTCTCTTTACAGCAGAAAAATACTGCAGTTCATTTTGTAAAGGAATGTGAGGATCCATGAATAAAATAACAACAACAACAACAGCAACAAAGAAACAAAAATAAAAACCCACAACATTTTTTTCCACATTGTATTCTTCACACTGTTTTTCTTCGATTTATATTTTATAATATATATATTTATATAATCTCTTAAAGTCATTCTGGAAATGTTCAGGCCTGTGAGAGAGAGAGAGGGCATAATTTGTAAGTTCTGAATGCCCGCGGGTCCTTTCAGCCCAACGTGTGTAACTCTGAAGCTGGGCTAGACGCACCGGTGTCCACCTTGTTGATCCTTTCTTCACATCACATAACATCATGGAGTCTCCTTAGGGATTCCACCTCACTTCCCTTTGACCTCAGTGTTTCTCAGACGGGGACAATATGGAGGCCGAAGCCCTGGCCCTGCAGTTTGAGCTGGTCTCCATGGTAACTAGTGGCGGTCGTATGCAGTGGCAGCAGTGGGAGGTGCGGATCCACGGGATGCGGCACTATAATAATAAGGGGAACCTGAAAGTTAACAGAAGAACGAGCCGTTGGAAACCATGAAGTCAAACATAATTTAAGACATGTATGTAAAGCTCCCAGGACAGAATACATAGGGCCCAGAGTTTCAACACTGATTTTGAATAGGATTTAGATTTTACAAAATGTCTTCAACAGATGAAGTTCATTATTCATACAGCATGTATTTTATTATATAAGACAAAGTCACTTACTTAGTAATGCTGGATTGCTGAACCGCCATGCTTCATTGTAAGTGGTGTATTGTGGATGAGAATAAGGGTTTCCAGAAAAATCTCCTCCTAAAGAACAAATCAGTAAGAACAAAATTAGCATAGACCTAATAAACTCTAATGACTGACCAATTTTGTAAAAAAAATAAGCCTTAAAAAATATACTTTCACAAGTTGCATTGCAGTTATATCATAGAAACATTTGTATTCTGGCTTCTTGTATAGTTTTTTTTCCACCATAGGTTCAGGTAAATTGATTGTTTTATTAATCCTTTGTTTAGTCTTTGGGATTTTCTCTATTCTTTCATTAAGTGAGAACTTAAATGCTTTTTTCCTGCTTGTAAGCCCATGATGCTTCGCTTCAAAACTCCCTAATAGATTCTCTGAGACTCTCATTCTCTCTTTGTCCTACAGTGCAGGCTGGGGAGGAGATGACGGGAGCCTGAGAGGATGTGAGAGAGCGATGCTGTGGGTCCACAGGTTTCTTTCTTTTATAAGACTATAAAGGCTGGATTTTATATGAAGCTGCTGAAGAATGGCATTGGCTCCAGTCACTAAATCTTAGTCATTCACCAACAGATGAAAAATCTACAACCCCTAGACTTAGAATTCATTTAAGCAAAACAAATTTTCCCAATTTGATTTAAGAAATCAGCTTTTATCCCCATGTCCATGCTAAAATGTTGCCCTCGTGGACACTGAGCTCACTTGTAAATACTGTACACCTGCTTTGATTATTGGTCAGAGTGAAAGGTACATGTCTTTACAATAAAAGGAATTGTGTTTTCAGTTGTTCTAGTTGATCTACACATTCTGGCAGCTATAGCATCCTCACTGCTGGTCGTGTAACTCAAGCTCATCCCTGAGAGAGATAGTGATTTAAATATTTACAGGCCCTCCACGCCTCTGTGTTTTGACCCTTAACTGTTTGCTGTGAACCTGAACTGCAGGTTAAGTAGAGGGGAAAGAGATACGCTCTGCAGCCCAGGGTGGCCGGGGAGGCGAGGAGAGGAGCAAAAGCAGTGTTTATCGACAGGGCCGGTGAGAGTGTGCTGTGTGGACATGCTGAGGGTAATGAGTGCTGGGAGCTGGAGTGTAACTGAGAGGAACTGTCCTATCTCACGGCCACTGATTGTGGTGATCGCTTATCGAGTTCATCTAATGTTCTCGTCTGCAGATGCTAACCACACGCTAACCGCAGTCTAACAAAGCTATAACAAGCTTTCTTCAATCCTTTGAGTTAGAAGCAGCGCTTTACGCTTTTTTTCAGTTTCTAATCAGGGAATGTGGATTTATATGTGTTTCCACTATACATGTGTACTGTTAAAGACATCATAGTAAGCATATTACTTGCTCATCTTAAAGTGACCTCAGGTTCTGTAAAGAAGATCAACTGAAGGGAACTATCTAGATAAAATATAACCTGTAAAAGTATAACTAATGGCATAATAAAAAGGAAATAGCTTCACCTACCAGGAACCATTCCAGCGAGTGTAGAGGTGGGGTAGCTGCCTTGTCCTGTAGGGGGGACATGAGGTGGATAGCCAGGTAGGGTGGTACTGGCCATCTCTCGACCTGCAGTCACACAGGATGAAAATAGTAACAAGGATGCCACTAACGCAGAATAATATAGCACTGATTTACACTTAATCACTGCATGGGTTATGTTCACTTACAATATTTTTTCAGCAACATATTTTTTATGCTTTTAACACCAGAGACCAGGGTTTGCAAGCTGAGTCAAAGTCACAGCCGAGTCATTTGGTCTAAGGTTAGAAAACTACTGAGATTTGACTTTGGTTAAATCTCGAGAAAATTAAGTCATAGTGGGTTTTTCTAACTATAATGTTTTTCTGATGTTGACCAAGTTCTGCCTAAAAATTATATAAAAATGTTTAATCGTGATTTAGTTGCTACTATTTTACATATTGTTATGCAAGAGCTGACACTGTAGGAGAACAAATGTCTTTTGCTAGATAAATTAATTAAAGTTTCTTGATAATGTTGGTAAAAACAGGTAATGCAGGTGGCATTATATTAAAGAGAGTTCACCTATCTGACACAGGGCAGTTTGCATGAACAGTCAGTTAAGTTATATTTATGAATTTGTTTAATTGGAAACTTCAACCACTGTAATGTTAACGTGCCACTGTCCTAAACAGGAGCATCAGACCAATGAGAACTCTCTCTGTTACACATTCAGTCCAGTAATTAACAGTGACAGCAACAGGAGAGGGAGTTACAGGTCTAAAGCAAGCCCCAACATCTGCTCTAAGTCTCTGCCTCTGCAACCACCCCCCGCATTTGGCCTTAAGTGCCTCTCCAGACCTTCGGCCTGTCACGAGGCTGGAACAACCTGAAGGCCTATTGTTAACCCGAGAGACAAGCAAGGGTCAGAGCTGGAGAAAAGCAGGGTGGAAAAGGGGAGAGAGCAGTTGCCGTTAATGAGGGGCGAGTTTTGTGCCTATATACAGTAGTGCCACGAAACATGACAGGATTGACGGCTTTGCATTGTGAGAAACAGCCACTTCAGTGTAGCGTATTGGTAACTGCTAAATTATTGAAAATTAACATAGTAAAATGAATTTAAAAAATCAACTGAACAGACTGAGCTTGACTGAATTTCGATCTGGTCATGGGGCCTTGAGGGTAAAGTTGTACCTGCTATAAAGGGCTGGCTGGCATACTGGCTGTAGCAGGGGCCGCGTGCATGGACAGGGTAGCTGGGAGTAGACGCATCTACAGAGAGGCTGGACTGGTGGGGCAAGATGTCAGCTATAGCAGAGTCCCCAACAGAGGAGGGGGTGAAGGGGGCAAAGGATGCCTCATGGGGCTCCCGCTTTACACACATGGAAGGTGGATAAGATGGGTGAGAGTCTGCCAGGTGAAAAAAAGAAAAGAAAAAAACTAGATATAATGCAGACAGGCAACTCTGCACATACTGTGCACACATTCATTTCAGTCATTCCAATGTATGTATTCCAATGATGGATATATACTTTAGCCCTAGTAATGTCCAAGTCAAAAACTACAGTATAGAGGCAATAAATAAATAAATAAAACTGGCTACAGCAAAAAAAAAAGATTTGTCATACATTTATAGTTGCTGCAAGATAATAACTCAAACAGAGATGGGAAACCACGTCTTTGTCAGACGTTTTATTAATTATAAGGAGTCAAAAGGATGAGGAACACTATGAGTAGAGAACTTGCTACTATACATGAAAATCTGTTTACCAAGTCAGAATCAGACATTTCATGTGGGTTCTGAATAGATAAGCAGTCTGTCTTAAGCAGTTAATTTGTTCATTTACATATCATAAAATAATAATCTCATATGCATCCAGCAGTAATTCATTCAACTAAGTGGAAACATACACCAGTGAAATGTTGAACCAGTGCAACATCACATCGCGCCTGATCAATCAAGCACAAATGCGTAAAAAATTTCCCAAAGGTTTTGGGAAAACAAACAACATAATCTCATGGCTGCTTTCTCACAACAAAATCACTCCCACAAATAACCAAACAATCGGCTTGCAGACTGTTCAAAACTCTACACTTTGATCTAATTTGGCTGATGAGTGTTGGCATCTTTCATTTCACCGGCTCTGCTTCTCAAACCTATGCAATCAATGCGAGCTCTGTCTCCGGCCTCTCCACGTCTGCTGTAGAGCCTGTTTTCTGCACTGGGGCCTTCAGGGAGAGACGGCTGTTTCCCGACACCATGATAGCCTCATTAGCTGCTTCCCCCATCATTGTTGTTTTACAACAGAACTGTGTGTTGCAATTCCTCATTAAGATAAGGACTGTTCGGTGGAAGGGGGATGCAGCTCTATGAACCTAATGTCAGGGAATCAGACAGTCTAACTGATTGCTTTCCCATAGATATCCATAGCAAGCTCTCCAAATCTCTTTCTCTCTCTTTGTCTTTATGGCAGCTGTAAATGTGGATTCAGTGAGGGCTACACCAATTACACCAAATACCTTCATCTCACTGAAACAAATACCATTGTTATAGAGGGAACAATGTATAACAGTTTAAGTTTCTGACATATGATAAAATCATTAAGAAGACTGGTTACCATGAAACTCTGGCAAGAACAGAAATATTGTAATGAGAAGGCCTTCCATTTAATTGGGTGGACCAAAGCTTTGTCATAGCCCCTGTACAAGTATGTCATGCATTTATTGGAAACACAGTTTACTTAGGAATTGATAGCAAATGACTTACTAGTACTTGGTTCTGTTCTTCACTTAATTATACCTAACATGCAGCCTGTTAAAGTCCAGTTTCCCTATGGTTGATTTACAGTAGGTGCACAACCCCCCAATCCTCTCAAAAAATAAAATAGAATAAAATAAAATAAAATGGCACCCAATGGTTCCAGTGCTGACCTTAATTAAAAATCATACAATCATTGTGTGTTATAGTTTAGAAAAGTGGATTGTATGTCTATGACCTCCAAGAAACCATGCTCCCACTAGCCCAGAATATTATCATTCTTTGGAGCATTTATTTTACTCAGTGACACTGGGCCACCTAAACTTTAGGAAATGAATCTGAACTTCAGGATGATGTTGAGGGTGCCAAGTATGAATTCTAGACCAAGTCTGTTTACACTGTATCTAAAACTTCTTGCATCGTGTTGTTGGCTTCTGTTTTCTCAGCGCCTGAGTAACTGTTGTCAGACAGACAGGGGTTACAACGCAACAACAACTGTTACAAACGCTGCGTTCAAGACCACTGAACTCTGAAACTAATCAGACATGGTGTTGCTTATTGTCCTGGAGACGAAGCAGAGTCTGGGTAAAGGGAGTCTGTCAAATCCCAGGCCCTGATGATGGAGATGGAAGATAAACTCAGGGTCCTTGGGGACCCTGCTCCACAGCAAACGCATCTCTGCGAGAGTGGAGATGCTATAGAGTTCTCCAACATCTGTCTCAGCTCCACTACTGATACCATGTCTACAGACCCCATCAACCATAGAAATGGACTGTTAAGAACCTACAACAATCCTCTGGGTGATTCATCCAGACATAGCCACAACAGCCTTCTCTCCAGTGAGCATTTCATTTTTAAATGTACACTGAGGATCTAACGTACACAAACCATTTACTAGCACAGCTCTTGTTTTAGGCTGATATTCAGTCCACACAGAACTTTTTCATTCCTACAGTATGTTCAAGATCAGAGAAGCACTTCCCTCTTATGTAGGACAAAGTTATCTGGAGAGACGTCTGCAGCAAATTAAATGTTACATTCATGCCAATACAGATACATGATTTCCATGATTCATGTCTTTCAGTCCAGTCATACTGTCTTTAGTCCCCTGCATTGTAGAAGTGGTAATTAACACACCGCTTGTATCAGAAAGAGACAAAATAAGAATTGTCAAAGGCTGCATCTAGGTGTGAGTGAGTAAAAATAGCTTAAATTCCCCATCTACTGGTTTAAAGTCATTCATTATCAGATGTGTGCTCAAAGGTTAGTATACTACTGAGGGGGTGATAGACATTAATTTCTGAGTTTGCGGCTGTGGGCATTAACTGAGCCGAGACAAGCTATTTACTTTACTTGGCAGCAATTTGTCACTAGGCCACACACTAAGCACCACGGGTTAGATGGCTACTTGCTGTTTGCACCCAACTGAGTATATCTAGTACTGCCAAGTCATAAAAGAGGTTCAGAGTCTGTTGTATATTTAAGCTGAAACTAATCTGAAAAACAAACAAACTAACAAACATTTTCTTTTCACTCACTATCTCTCATCTGTACAATTTTGTTATTTTTCACTAATAGATAAATAGACAGGTGAGAAGAGAGATGCAAAATCATAGGATCATCACATCTGCTACAGTTGCAGTAGGTCAGAGGGGTGCCCATTTACACCCAGCCTCTCCATAGACTTTGGTGTGATTATCGAGCCCGGCCTACAGAGACACCACTCAACTGCCAATTGGCAATATTAGCAAGAGACTAGATTTGTTATGTTCCTCTTTATAATACAATACTTTAATGACATTTTTTCAGATGGTAATATTACAATGGAGTTTAATTTTAAAAATGGAGAATCCAAAAATATTAAAATTAAATTAGGCAGGAGACGCAAAAGAAAAATTGTACATTAACTTTGCTTCTTACTAAACCCCAGTGGCAAATTTCAGTGCCCTAAATCTCTCACTCATTTGGCTGCTTTCAACCTTCCTAGGTAACTGTCTCTTTCACACATATGGGAAAACAGAGGACACAAAAGATGGCCAACATTGCTTTTGCTGGTGCCCTTGGAATGCAAAACTGAGCACTTCATTAATCATTCTTCTTTAATAGATTATGCAAATTTCAGGACATAAAAATCAACAAGATCAATAACTATATGGATTTTAATTGGGAGCAGAAAACATTTAAAGAATGAATATAATCTTGTAGCTCCATCCAGCATGAGAGCATAATTTATTGATAATTGGATCGCAGCCTAAGTGAGGGAGGTAATTTAGCATTTTTTTCAGCCTTGGCATACATTCCTATTTACAGGGTGTGCTAATAGCAGAAAGAAATTAATATTATGCACTAACAACCTACACCCAATCAAATGCTCCATGCACTACTTTGCATAGTTGTGAAAATGAAGTAATAAAAGTTTACTGGATATTACTTCTGAGCTTAATTTGGTGCTCAGAATGCTCATTTTTTAAAATGGCTGTATTAAAACATGTTGTCATATTCCACTTTAAGAAAAGTTTTGTTAGTTCACTTCCTCATTGTACAATATATGGCTGTCACATGTATTGCTTTAGGAGGCCCCAGGCCCCCAGGTGGCTTGGAGGCCACCTGCTATGAGTGTGCTCTCCAGAGCGAAACCGCTTTCATAGGAGGAGCCCAGCATAAAAGACAAAAACACACCTTTCTTCTCCTGAGGCCCAACTTTCTGGGGCAAATCTACCTCCCACATATTCAGAAATAAAAAAGGGGTCTTTCTTTTCCCATACCTCTGAGTCTGGGTCTGGGGCTGGACTATAGGGATCATCTGAGAAGGGCCACTGCAGTTTTCAATCATGCCCTCCTCTTTACTTACTCTCACACACACATACGATCACACAGCACAGTGGCCTCATTGACACTGATGCTCACTGCATAATTATGAATGTTTTATTAAAAGTCTGGCATATTATTCTGGAGTCAGTGTGGCCATCAGTAAACCTAACCTCTCCTGGAAAAGAGCTTCAGCAGCTACAATGAAGCAATATTTCAATTAAGCTGGTGGCCATCAACCTCGGCAGAATAGAAAAGAAGCTATCATGCAGTACAGGGTGGGTTCGTATTGGTTATATGATACAGTGGCTAATACTACACAATATTCTGTATTGTTATTACCTCTTGGCTCTTGGTGGAAGTTACTATTGAAAACGGCAGCCAGTTCATAAGTTTTAAAAAAGCTGTAATTTCTGTGGTTCTTTAGCTTTGTGTGTCTCTTCTGTATGTCTCTCTCTCTTTCACTACAGCATGAGGCATCCAGCCAGCCACAGCGCTACTCCAGCCTCTGTCAATCAACAGGCTATCATAGTCTTTGATGACAATGTCGTGTAGCAGTGAGAACAGCAGCTGTCTCTTATGAGAAGAGCTCCTAGTCAATCTGTTAGCAGGGCAATCCAGGCTAACACAATAGCCAGTTAGGAGCAGTGTGTGAAAGGCCTGTAACATTTAATGGACTCAGATGATATATTGCCCTGCCACGAAAAACGGCTTGATGGAGCTTTTTTAATTGGGGATAAGAGTAGTATATCTTTGGAAAATATGCGTGCTACAAACTCTTGATGAGATAATGATGATGCAATATCTTAAATAAGAAGTAATAGAAGGTGTTTTTTTTTTCCTCAAAACTCAGTCCACACAGTTGACCAAACTTAAAATAAAAAAAAAAAGTTGTTATTTTATGTGTTTAGTTTGCAGATGTGATGGAACAACGTGAAAATACTTTGGAGTGGATGCCGAGCTAAATGTGAGTCTGACCATCTTGTTGCAGATGTGTATTCGTATAGGGATCAATGTAGCGTGAATCAGATTGTACCTGTCACAACAGAGTAGCTCTGAGAGACACTGGAGGCAAGGTCAGAGCTGGCGCTGGTGGAAAGACTTGGTTTCACGTCTTCCAGGCCGGTGTTCAGGGATGGGAGAGAGTACTCATTTGCCTGTAGACAAATACAGAGTAAATGTAAAAATATGTCAATGGAGAGTAACACGTGATAAAAGAGAAATTCACACTGGCTATATAATATAATTTCACATTTCATCAGATGGGCTTATGATGAGGTTAATAACACCACTGTTTTCGATAGATAGATGCTTTATTCATCCCCATGGGGAAATTCACATAGATTACTTTGGGTGCCAGCCTTAGAGTAGGAGTTCTAGTTCAGAACACAGTATGTGAAATATGTCTGAAGGAAACCCCTGGTGTATCTGAGGAAGCTGTCTGTGATTCTCTTACTGTGTTTCCTTCTGAATATTTCCTGTGAATTCTGTGAACACCACCCCCAACTCATCCTGTCCCTGCTCCCCATGCTTTACCAAGACCCATGATGTATGCATGCATTAGGGCTTGTCTGAGGAGAAGGCAGAAAGGGAGAGAGGGATGAGAGAGGGATTGGGAGAGGAGTGAAAGGATGGGGTGTCAGCTGGCTCTTTGTGCTCCACTGCAGTCATCCCTGTGACCAGTCAAGGGAGGAGACATTCAGGGCTTTGTTACAGAAAAGACATGTGGTGTGTTTTTTAAAGGCAAGTACAACCTCAAAATCAACCTTTGTACTATACCTCCAGGATAAACACATAAAACTGGGTTAATAAAATAGCATTTTTAAAAAAAACTTTTATTAGCATTTTCCACAAAACAGTATATCAGAGATTTTCACTGGATTCATTTTCAGGTGTGATGAAATGTCATGTGCAACAGCAGCATCTGTTTTATAATTTCACATTCACATAATAGTGCTGCACTACAAAACTTCACGTGAGGAACAGCCACTGACTTGTCTCTTTAGTGTTTGCTTACTTTAATCTCAGGTTAAGACTCTAGCAGCTGTGATGATTCCTGTTTGTTAATGAGATGACACTTCCTGACCCGACTCTTCTTTGAAAGGATAAGTGTGTGTGCACACATTTGTGTCTGTGAGTGTTTGTATCACAGTGCGTGTGTGCATCTGTTTGTCTCAATGGGATGGGGTCCCACAGGGGCGAGCTGGTGACCCCAGTCTTGTCTGCCTCTATCCCAGATAAACTCTAATTGTCTGCTTACAACTGTTCCCTGGCACTAGGCTAGATGTTCTTCTCTATTCCACTGGGCCTCAGCAGCACAAGAGCCATTTTGTCATGCAGATGGGGTGTGGGCAGGGCTGGGCAGGGCTGGGCGGAGGGCGAGTGGCAAGCACAGAGGGGCCTGAATGACCTGACCACATGGCTGCCAGAAGTGTGGGAGGGATGAGGCCTATTCAGCCTGGCCTCTTCAAAATGGCTTTTTAATGCCCTGATGCAGACACCAGACAAGCCCCTAATAGCCTAATATCCCACCTTTTCGCCAGTTAAGAAAAGGAGGGGGTGTTGGAAACAGGGTGAAAAAAGGAGGTGCACAGAAGAGTGGAAAGAGGCCTGATTAATATTACATTAAATTAAAACTGATTTTTCTGGATCATTCTGATGCCGTTTTTCTCTCCCCTCCTCCACCTTCCTCTCGCCTTTTTAATACCTTCTCCTCCACTCTTTGTGATTGCAAGTCATTTCCAATTCGTTTTGGTATTGATCTTGCTGTAGAAATCACTTTGGTAATTAGCTGCATTAGGGGCTGTATAGCAGGCTGAGGGGCTGTCCCTCTGATTTATCGCCTCTGTAATTCCCCGCGATTGCGCATAGATGAAAATGAACTCAATTAGGAGACTGCTAAAACTGCATGGGCACCCACATAGAGTTCCAATGGAAAAATTAATAGTCTCTTGTTGTTTAACAGTCTAATGAATGTAAATAAAATTCATCCGCTGTAATAGGCTATAGGCTTGTAGGTCGCTTTGAGTTGAGTTAAGTTGCACAGAGGTTTTTGTGTGTAAGAACGTGTGTCCATTAATTCACTATATAATATAAGAAATCAGTGTAAATTATTTTATTGTTGTCTAATAAAACACACAGAAGAAGAAAGAAAGCAGGATGTCAGTGTCAGTTTCAATGAGTAGAAAGAAATGCGTGGCCAACCTGTTCAGGTTTGATGTGTTCTGAAGTAGGGAAGACATCGGGGTAAGAAGGACGTTCAAACACACGGTCCAGGGCCTCCAGCTGCTGCTGGGTGAAGGCATCTGCTCGCAAGTGCTTCCTTAAACTCTCCACACTGCCCTGAGAGTCGCTGCCCGGGCCTGACCCATCAGAGGCGTCTAGAAAAAGACAGAGAGAAAGAAAAGAAGGGGTTAGGTGGCATGGAGAGAATATTCTGCTTTAATGCATAGCTACAGTCTTTTTACTTTGTATTTTTCTAGTAGGCTGGTAAAAAAGATCTTTTTTAGCTCAAGACTATGAGAGTGATAGAGCGAGGAGCAGTAGTAAATTCAGGGATATTCACCAACATGTCTTCCTTTTATCATCTTCTCTGTGTTTCACTGTCTCTTTTCCTCTCACCTACAGTCTTACTCAAGCATCTCTCTTCCTTCCCCCACCTTTCTCTGCGGCCACCATCAGCACGGTCATCATGTGATAGGTCTATGGTAATTGATGGATTACCGTCAGTGCAAATATATACTTGTAAGGGAGAGCGTGTGTTTCAGGAAGAGAAAGTAGGGCTGGCGATTACATACAGAGCCTCTCATTCTGCAAGCGGGAAATGGAGAGCCATTATTTAACTGTACTATTTCTTCCTGAACATATTACCCTTCCCTCTCTGTCTCTCTTGCTCTCCCTCCATCCCCCACATATTGCCTGTCTACTGGAAAACAGAATGGAGTGGGGACGGTACTCAGGGCTGAATGAGGACAGGGCGTTGAGGGCAAGCGTATGCATTTCCTCACTTGGTCACACTCTATATAAACAAATGAGTCTGTGCTTCCCTCGTTCTCCTGATCTCTGACCCTATCAACTTGGCCAGGGAGCCCACTGCAGGCGCTACAGCTCTCCCTCTCCTCACTCATCAAGTTCTGAACACTGAAAGAAAAAAAAAATCTGCAGCCAAAACCACCAGCCAGCATCCCAGGAACCTCCACTCCACTGCCTGCCTCCTTCCACCCTCCCTTTCCTCCCTACACCGCGCCACCAACAGCGGATGAGGGCTTTAGCTCTCGTACAAATCTGTCATTCTAAATTTGCAGCAGATTATGTTCTCTCCTGGGCGAGCCAGCGGTGATATATGATATGCAAGGCCGCTATTGATTGCCTGATCCGCCAGCAGAGGAGGGAGGCGAAATGAACTTGGAATGAACATCATGCCTCAACTCATTGTGCGTATAATACTCTACTTAATCCCACATTTTTCTGTGCTATGGAATTCAATTGATCAATCATGTTCCACTGATGGTACCATTTCAGGGGCGTTATTGCCATTCTGCTCGGCTGCTTGACCTTTTTTCAATGGCTGAGGCCAGAGGATGAACCCGACTCGCACTAAGAAATAGATCCATGGAGAGAATGGAATAGAGGACTGCAATTGGGTATGTGTAGTTTGTGTATGTGTATATGGTGTGTGTGGGTGGGTAAACCTATTTTTCACCACAAAAATATATTGACTTTAGTTTTGTGTAACATTTATGAAAGAATCCGTTTTCCTGCAGCTACCAGCTCCTTCAGTTTAACCAAATATTTTAGCACAGCGTTTTTATTTCAGCTCCCTTAGATGAAGGCTTAGGGTTACTGGTGGTAGAGCAGCATTCATGTTGCTGTACATTGTTTGTGGTACAGAAGAAAATGGAGTCATTAATTACGTTGTATCAACTGGTCTGAGAAAGGAGGCAAGCTCGATCAATAGCAAGTGTTTGTCATTCACCATGGAGGCGCATGCTTATATTCGGCAGCCCCTCACACAATCATTCAGGCCTTCTGTAGTGGCAACAAAAGCACAATCCCATCATAAGATAATTTTTCAGCACTTTCTGTGATCTAAACACAAGCAAAAGCCCAACAAAATCTACATTAGCAATACTTTTTGATGTTCTACAGGTTTGTGTTTTTTAAACACATCTGGTTCAGGCACACTTTTTTTTTTCAACCCTTCAGATATGTATGTGACTGCATTTCTTGTTTACGTGACCAAAAATAATTTGGCCTTTAAAAATAAATAGTAATAAATATTTTATTTTCAGAATTTCGGTTAGAGGTTCACATTTGGTATATATCATGAGATAGCTGCAATAAATCAGATTCATCCTTTAACAGTCGGCGTGTCAAGTGGTGTGTGAAGTCTAACTGTCAGATTGCGTATGTGCACGCGCGCGTGTGTGTCTCGTGTCTCATTGACTTGCTTGTTTCATTTTCTCACTTTTTCTTCATCCCCTTTGGGTGCCTCAGCAGGTCTTCTCTTATCACTCACACAGCACCAGCTGATTGCGTCTCTTTGTTTTAACACCAAAGTGTGAGGAGACAAACTGAGATAAAAAGAAGACTCTCCAACAGTGAAATTCACACATCAACCCGCAAAGGAATGAAATTTCCGATAAATACTGTTATTGATAATCTTAAACAGAAGGAACTTATTTGAACTCACTGTGTCCATAAGTTATTATTCATATAATGTATGATGTTTTTGCCACTTTCTAACATCTCTAAGCACCAAAGACTCAACTCAACAAACAGACATGACTCAAACGGATTGAAAACTTGTTGTACACCTTCAACAAAGTAACACACTTGCACACTTTAAGTCATTTGTACACACACACACATACACACACGCTGACAGTAGCTACTGTTAAACAGACCACAATTGTATCAAAAGCTGTTCTGTTTTGTTTTGTCTCTAAGGGGGATGTTAACGTTCTTTGCCGGCATGGTGGCACTTTATGTCCTTCTTTCATCTCCACTGTTCCCCTGTGATAAGATAACTCAGAGTAGAGTAGAGGTGGGGGCTTGTTTGAAAGGCAAATGAATTCCTACACACCGCCTGGATCTCTCTGTAAATCAATGACACGGGGTTTCCTAGATCAGAGGCTGCCAGTTGACCATTTATGCATTTCTCCTCTGCTGATAGGTGAAATGATGCTATCGCAAATTGTGCATCATTTGCTGATGTTTTTTAAAATGTAGTTGAGCTTGAAAACCCCCCCCCCAAAAAACAAGCGAGCACAAACAAACTGGTATACCCAGAGGGTGAACACTCCTTCCCTGTAAGCTAGCTATATTTATGAAACCTCTGAAGCGGAAAGGAGAGAGGTGGGTGGGGGAGAGAGAGGGAAAGAGCCAGCAACACTGCCATGGCTGTTAAGATCCTGTTATGTTGTGGCGTGTTTAAGAGCTTTATTAATTCGATTTAGCACCACCAACCAGTGTACTGACTGTCAGCAGGCATAGTGATGTTTATTTGCACTTACTGCCAGCACTGAAACTGTGTGGGTAGTATATTGAAGCACTCTAGCTGTTTTATTTACTTCAATTCAAATTCTCTGAACCAGGCCGATGAAGAAAGTTATATAATAAATAAATAAAAGCACACAACTATTTGGCTCCAGTATGTGAATCTGTAACATTAATAAAAACACCGCTGTAGCACAGATGCCTTCAAGTATAGGGTTGTTGGTTCAATTCCTGGCTACAAATATGAAGTAATGAAGCACTAAATACTAAATACAGAACCTTATGTTATTTAGGGACAGTTATATTCAAAAATGACTTGAGAACAAGGATGTTTTTGCAGCATACCTTCTCCCTATTCAATATGACTTATTTTCTTTGTCCTCCTCTGCTTTTATCTCTACCTTCCTCTGGACTAGTTTGTCATTTAGCATTGCCACCCTGTGTGGCAAGTATTTGAGGAAATGCAATTAACGTATGTCTTCTTTTCTCTTGCCTTTCCTCCCTCCTCAAGCTGAGTAATGCACCGCTCCATTAATTCTCAGCATTGGCGCCCGTAATTGACTTTTCTCTGACATGATTCCTCTCCATTGACTGAGTTCCCTCTCCTTATATATTTGTGACAGATCTCGTTGTATATTGTTTACAACTATACACTTGGTGTCACGCAGCTAATTTGCTGAATGCAAACGGTTAACCCGCAAAACTCAGAAAGAAGAAGGGGACAACAAGAGAAGAACTAAAATGTTGTAGAGAATGAACGACAGAGATAGAGCAGAGAAGGAGGAGGGGGAGAAATGCAACGTGGACCCTTTTGTGTCCTCTACAGTCGGGGCCCTAACAGCTTCTTGTCTCTATGTTACGCTCTGTGGCCCCGCTCAAACCTGGGCTTTTCTCTCCCACACAGACCCCATCAGGGCCATCATAGTGCTCATGATTCCATTTATTTCTGTCTCGCTCTGGATGCATTTATTTTCTAAAGTGATCCTCTATTGACTCATTGTCATGGACTGGCTTGACTAGCCAACCAGTGTAGGCACAGGTTCAAATTCATACACTAACTCCACAAATGGGTCATATGTGTTAAGAGATACACACCGGACAATCTCCAAAAGGGCCAAATATCAAATTTGAACAAATCAAAACAGTGACTGCATTCATTTTTCCTCACGCTATTGAACAAGGCTGATATGACTCTGGCTGCTATGTGTGATCGTTCTTTTATGTCATGAATGTACAACCCGCTTGACCATATTTTTTCCCTCTGCTCACACACTCATCAGCACTTTCTACACTCATCCCACACCCACGCTACAATCACAAGTTATGACCTTTGCTTTCTCCACCTAATTTATCACTGTTGCTCCCTACTGCCTGTCCTCCTCAGAGCTCCACTGGGCTCCATCCAGGATGCTGTAAGCCAGCGATGAGGGAAACATACAGTTGGGTCACATCAACCTGACTGCATATAGCAGCAAGGTCAGAAATAACCTGTCACTGTATGTAAGACTAGAAAAACACTGAATTTACATAAGGCTACAGCTCCAATAAAAACCAGCAAATCCTTTAAAAGGGAAATAAATGAAAACAGGTATGTCTCACATAATAATTAGCTCTAAAGTGTCTTTGAGAAGTGTGTGGAAGGCCCAAACTTTTTAAATGAGTGCGCAGACTTCTAGCACTAATATACAAATTTGACAATCATACAGCAGTTGTCACCCAATCCTCTGTGTCTTTTCTTGGCTTCCACTTCCACCATAGGTTTAAATGACTGAGTGAGAGCATGCTGTACAACAGGCTAATTTCCCCACTTCACTATTAATGCATTTGGCAGGAACAACATTCCATTTCCTGTAATGAGATACACAAATAAATCTGGCTATGGATAGATTCAGAGTTGGGTGGTGGTGATGGTGGTGGAAGGAGGAGGAGGAGGAGGAAGGAGGAGGGGGTCTGTGGAGGGTGGGGGGGCAAAGGAGGGTGCGCATTGAGACGCATTCTCCCAGCACTGGCATAATTGGTATCGCTGCTTGCAGACATGCAAACCAATCTCTCCACAGAAAGGGCTGAGACTCTCTCTTTTCCCCCCTTAAGGCTATTTCCTTTGTCTTTTCGATAGCTTGCACATCCAAGATAGAGTTAGGGAGGGGAGGAGAGATGTTAATTTGTGAATTAATGGCTTTTCTCTGCAGAATTGCAAATTCTTTTAAATGTCACTATATCCACTGTGCACAGTTACAAACAGACACATTCAACACACACATTTCCTTGCATACTGTAGGTGTGTATATATGCATGCACAAATCCTAAAACTAATCCTTGCTCAAACTGAGGCTGCCAGCACCTCCTTCTTCCTTCTCCCCTCATAAACCCACTTTTTTTCTGCTCCTCTTACTGCTCCTCTTTTTCTCTTCCCATCTTCACTAGAAGCCGTCCAGTGTAACATGCTACTTTTAATTTGCAATAACACATGACAAGGACAGATTAATGGCTCTTATGGCACCTATGTCCCTGAAGCTCATCTTACGGGGACCCGGTGTACATAACGCGTGTCACACTACATTATCTCTACAGCCTTCCAGTAATGGGGACCTTTTTCTTCCTCAAAGGGCAACTGCTGACTTCAACCACACCAGAATAACACACCACCACTATCACCATCAGCAGTACAAGAACCATGCAGTAGTTTTTTAGTTTTAGTAGTTTTTTCATGTTTATCATGGTTATCACAAATGATCACATAGAGGCGGGCAAGTAAAGCTTCCAAGATGAAAATCTTTGGAAGGCTTACATCAGGTGATCACTGCACTGGATCTCCGTTTGTCTTTTGATTTCTTTACTTATTTATGCATTTATCAAGCTGTTTGTCAAAGTGATGTGTTAGCAGATAACTTTCTGCTATGACGCAATCGCAAGTATATGGCAGCTGAGCACGGCTTTTTCTACTGTGCAGGTCCACCTACAGGCAGATAGCACTGTAGCTTTGTTTTGTATAAACAAACAAACAAAAAAAAACAACCATGCTGAAAGAACTGCAAAAATCTGGGCG
>JAUBNQ010000007.1:11821316-11834069 GCA_032353495.1 Ctenopoma kingsleyae | reverse complement strand
GCACTGTAGCTTTGTTTTGTATAAACAAACAAACAAAAAAAAACAACCATGCTGAAAGAACTGCAAAAATCTGGGCGATTCAAAATTATAAATAACTTAACACAAGAAGTGATATGGGTTTCAAGACATCACAGACCATGTTATGGTGATGTAACAAGTTTAAATCAATAAAAAAGTAGTCTACAATACAGTGCATCTTGGTGAAAATCCACAGCTTTTTTGCCTGTTGCCTGATAGCAACTCCAATAAACTAAACTACACATTACTGTATATTAAACTGCAAGGCATTATATGGAAAATCTGATTACCTTTTCACTTATGCTTAGTTTATTTTAATTTCTCAGTAAATTATTTGTTAGAGATAATCTTCCCCACATTTATAAACCTGAAAGACCAGAAAAAGCATTTGAGAGGAAAGTATTGCGATCTGATTGTCCAAAGCAAAAGAAAAGGTTGTCTAACTTCAACTTACAATGTCCTATTTTCCTTCCATCCAAGTGGTTGCCACTCCAGAGAACTAAAGAGACAGAAACATAAAAGAAGGAAGTGGCCTGTTTTGATGAGTGCTCTTTGAGATTATTTTCAACCATATCATCCCATCAGCCACCTCACAGCAGTACCACAGAATCACACATACACAAACACACGCAGGCACACATGTAGCCCCCTCCCTGCCTCCACCGGTCTGTTCCTACACCTGTTCAGGGCTCCACCAGGGACATGTTAATTCATAGGCATTAAAAAAGCCAATTGTTTGCACAACCGATAATCTATTAGCCCTCAGGCAGTGTGTGTCCACTCTCTTGCTTTGCCTAGGACTGAGAAATTCTGGCTTGGACCGGATAGGCTTCCACTTAATCTTTGTTAGGTATCTAGGTCTATTTTCTTGCCAGTCCCCTGGTAGGGTATAGTCTGCACCTTTACAAAAATACTTAAATGAATTATTTAATGCTGTTGAACTCGACAGAATAAAATATAATCCAGTCAAAATGTTTTTATATACTGCAGCTATATGGTGCAGAATATTAAATGATAACCATATCACAGCAGAAATCACAAAAGAGCTTTTTTTCTGTCTTTTGTCATATTACAGAAATGAAAGGAAGGAGCAGCAGCGCTGATGCCTTGCCAAGGGGGATTAGAGCTGTATGACAGTTATATGGGATATCTATAGTACATCTGAGCATGGTATAAAATTGAGATGCAGCTCTGTAGGAGTATGGTAAAACGTAGGGCATCACAAAACTGATTGAATCACAACATTCTCTCAACACTCTCCCTGCCTGATATACTGTACAACATAACAAGTCACTGGAGACAGCACACAGAAACACATTTGGCTGCAGCGCTGTCATAAATGCCATCTTCTTCACACACAGGAAAAAAGTAGGAGACGAGTGATGGAGAGAACTGAGAGGATGGAAACAAAAGCATCTTGTGTCTTCCTTACCATCGTCTCGTTTCCTCTTTTCGCCGTTGGAGCGGGGGATACCCAGAATGCCGTTGATGGAGTAGGATCCTACAGGGTCGTTGGAGGCGCTGGTCACAGGGGGGGATGCTGTGCTGGGTACTGATGGAGAAAGCTGGGTTAATGTGTGCAGATAGATAGATAGATAGATAGATGAGCATTGCACAGTTATTAATATTGCACAAGAATGAAAAAAAAAATATATATATATATATATATACACTATGTATTGTATATATAGCACTGAGGGTTAGGATGTATGTGTGTGTGAGTCTTTGTGAATTGTTTTTTATAACTTTGTGGTGCATGTAGTATATAATTGCATATATGTGCACATATAGGTGTCTTCTTCAGCAGCCTTGATTGGCTCATTTGACTATGCTGTAATCTGTTTGTAGCTTAATTCACGCTCACCTATGGTGTGGCCCGGTGTGGAGAGTTGCGTGACGGATCCGTCTGGGGATGGGTGGAATTGCTGCTGGACTTTGGTGCGGATAATCCTGTGAAAGTGAACAACAGAAACAGATCAATCAATACTGCTTCCAGAGCATGGAGATTTCACACTAGCTCAGCCGCCTCGGGACACTTAAACACGACACATCAGACCTACTTACGCCCGTGCATGTACAAGTGCTCTATCGTTTGGGCCTCTTGTATCCTCGTATTCAGGCCCCTGTCACAAATAGCCAATCTCAGTGCTTTAAGGGCAATTTCTCTGCTCCTGTGTGAGACTGAATAGTGGCTGCCCCCTGAGATTGTGGATTCAATCTAGCTGGATTCTGAGGTTAGAAATATGATAAAGTCCCCATACCAGTAAGATGTGATGTGGCGGGAAAGTCTTCATTGCACTTTGGTCTGAATGATCTTGCAAACAAAGCATGAAATCACATCAATTCACCTCAATGATCAGCTTCACTGACTCTACCTGGCCAACTCTAATAATCTCCCTCTCCTACTCCCTCTTTTCTCCTCGCTCTCTCTTTCTCTCTCCATCTCTCAAACCTGATCTTTCGCTCCTCTCGCTCCCCATCATCCTCTTTTCTCATTTCTGCTCTGCTGTCCAGTGTGCTCCCTGTTTTACTGTGCTTCACAATGTCTGTCTTTCTTTCCTTTCTTTCTCTCTAAACTTTTCTCTCAATTCACTCCTTTATTTATTTTTTTTCCTGACACCCCTCTGATGTCTGTTGTAGTTTTTTGGCCGTTTTGTTGCTAAGTGTAGCACACAGAAATCCTCCAGGCTCACTGAGGATCAGAGCTTATTGATTGGGACTCCGGGATAGAAAAGTTGATGACGAATGGCAGCAAGGAACAGCACATGCAAATGGTGATCTATAAATTATATGTGACAGGAAAGCAATAGTGTCTTATTGGCCCAACCTGAGATGACTGCCACATCCAGTGTCTTTTAATCTGTGACGCACTTGAAATGAGTAATAATATAAAAGCAAGTGCCAAAGCAAACAGGAAACATTAAGGATTAGAAATATTACAGGCATTAGAGATTGTGTTTGTAAATTTGAAGAGTCTTTTAGTAAAACATAAAGTACGGTGGGATTTACACAAGCTCAGCTGTAGCTCTTATGGGCATAATCGCATCACATTAAAGCATGACTGTGGTAATCTTTTGATTGACAAATGAATGTGAGATCATTGAATAACAGGCAGCTTTGTGCACCGACAGAAATCTCACATGGAGGTGTGACAAAAACAGACTTTTAAAGACTGCAGGTGCATTCAGCACTCAGCAATAAGCTATCAGTTCTGATTCAGGCAGCTATGGGGTTAACTTCCACAGGGCAAAAATGTACATCAGATTCTTTTCATTCTCCTCACTATCTCATGTGTCTTCCATACTCTCTCCTTTGGGCAGAGCAACAAAGGCTAGCAGCCTCCTCCAGAAAACACACATCAATATTTTATTTGAATTTCTAACATCACACCACAACTGTTATCTGACCTCATGACTCAAGGGAGCCTCATAAATTCAAGGACTTTGTTTCAAGTCTGTGTTGTTGATATTGAATAAGCAATCTGGATGGGTGAAGTAACGACCTTGGTGTTTGGCTGTTGTAAAAAAAAATATCCCCAAAGAAATATTAAAATGTAGATCAATATGACTGAAAAATGCTCAGGACCTTACGGGCGCGCCTCTGTCCACTGGGCATGGTGCAGAAGGAAACTCCTCTCTGTGGCAACAAAACAAAGTGCAACCTAGTCTCTGTGTAATCTTTAATAATTCATGCAGGAAAATGTGTTTAAAGCCAGGACATCCTCTTTAGTTAAGAGAACAGAGGTCAGCCCCTTAACCACATAGACCACCAGGGGTCCACTGTCTCTTTTCTCTCCCCTGGCCTGTCTCTTTTACTTCTCTACTTCACTTTCTCCCTCCTCCACATCTTTCCCAATCCTCTCTTTAAGAACAACAGCAAAAACTTAAAACAATATTTTAAAATAGTCTGTAATGTGACAAATACAGGGAACCATCGGGTTAGGTTAGATTTGCAGATATAGTATTTTTCTACGCAGTAAAATAAATATCAAATAATTTTCCCTCAGTGCTGATATACTCCTGGGTGATAGCATTTTATTGAGTATTGTGTTGTGATTTGTCAGCTCATACTTTAAGGATTAAAGGAAATGTTGATTTGTGCATTGCCAGGAGGTCTGACGTTAATTATTAATGTGCTGGCCAACATAGTTTCAAAGGACACCATGGATACTACTAATTCCCACAGAGTTCAAACTTCAGCAAATACTCTGAAGTTACTGTCTTATAATAAAAACATAAGCAGCATACTTTTGAATACATTATCCTAGCTTTGATGAACAACAGGTGAAAACGGAAGCCTCATTTGCTAAAAATGATTTCTCTTTTTTGAAAAGATTAATCCGTCTCCTGCATTTAGCTGGATGTGTTATGAGACTCTCTTTAGCTCATTAAAATGTAATGCCGATGACCAGCTCTCTGGAACAGTGCATTCTAACCAAAGTTCACCACTCGCACGCACTATGGTGCTTTTTCACTTTGCGCACATGCACTGGGGCTTTTCACCAGCGTCCTCTGTCTAAAGATACTTTGTCCACTGCTGTCCCGCTTCTTGTGGAAAGGTGAAGGTGTAGGGTGTCTCCTGCTTTGACTGCTTCAGTGGAACAAAAACTCTTTCATAGTCCAGATCAGCAGTGTTTATTCGATTTATTCTACTTTTAGAATAAAAAACAGCAACTACAATAATAATAATAATAATAATAATAATAATAATAATAATAATAATAATGTGGATGCTACATATAATAAAAATGCGTGGTATGTGGTCGCTCCATTTTCACCTCAGTGTTGAAAAACAGAGAAATTTGTTTCCAGTAAGAAAAACACTGCTGTCGCTCCTGTCGCAGTGTGGTCCGCCTATTGAACGACTTTGTTGGGTATTTCCCTCTGCCTCTGGATCTGGTTACGCGGTATTGATCGGTTTTTATCGAGACAGATGTGAATCTTCGTGGCTCCAGACTCAGCTCCCAGTGCTGCCTGTGTTGTGAAGGGCCGCGCAGGAGATTGAATTGCATTTCTAAGACCACCCCGGATAGACTCGCCTGGAAATTACTATAGTTCAGCCTTGTATGTGAAGATAAAATATCTATCTGCTTGTTTCGGGGCTGATTTATCCTATTTACGCATGGAAAATGTCAGGGATTTTTCCTGTTTCCTATCAGATTTCACTTTTGCATTGGAGTCAGCAGCATTTGGGAAAAATAGGTAAAGGTGCATTTCAGAAAGAATGTAAGCGTTTCAGAACTCGGAATGCTTTAAAAAAATAAAAGAAATCAAAATGAACCCTTGCAATTTCCACCTACCTGTTGATGGATGAAACGCTGGGGACAGTGTCGTTGTCGCAGACGCCCTCAGCCAGTAGTCGGTCCCTTATCTCCCAGGCGAACATGGTTGGATTCTGGCGCTTATATTCTGCAATTTTATCCACCACTTTCGGAGTTGCGACCTTTGGTTTGGAGCCACCAATGACTCCTGGTTTAATACTGCCGGTTTCATAGTACCTGCATGGGGACAGAGAGAGTGTTCCTGAATGAATCCCTTCTTAATTCAACAATCAAACTCAGTTTCTGACAAATGAGAAAAGTGGCTTAAAATCGTTTGTGTGGAAACAAAGCTAACGCCGATCTGCAGTAACATGTAGGGCAAAAAACAAAATAAAACAAAACAAAAAACATAAATGTAATTTATTCGATTGATTGGTCTGGAAGTGCGGTGTTATATGGGCCTAATTGGGTGTCAGCTGGAAGGTGAAAAGAGCGGATTTTCAACGAAAAGAGGTGTAATTAAAATCACACAATATAAGCAGTGAGACGGACAGAACAAATGACAGTTTAGCTGTAATAACACAGTTTAGACCTTATTTTCAGTCTCCATAAGTCTAAAGTAGCATGCACGACATGCCACCATGACCTATTGGTCAATGTTGGTAACAAACATTCAGTGTGTGTGAAATGAAATACCTCTGAAATGCCTTCTGATAGCTGTAAAAAATATATTTCAAAATATTATCTCACAGCACTGTGTTCTTAAGTAAAATAATATAGATCTAATTTCGCATGTTTTAAGGTTACACTGACGAAAAAAATGCAGGAACATAAAGTAGTCTGTGTATTTATAGTGGGTGTTTTTTTTATATGATAGTGGAAGTTAAGTTTATAGTGGCTATAGATTTTGGTGTTTTTGTTATCCCTGCTATTCCAATCTGTGAAAGTGAAAAGTCAGTCTCCAGGTGATCTCCTGATACTATTTTCTTTATCACCTACCGTCCTCTCTGCAATATTAATACTGCCTCATATTTCTCTGGGATATTTTTATCCATAATGTTTAACTGTTAACTTTTCTCCTAAAATTTATTTCGTGATTATGATGCTTTTCTCTTGCGAGGCTGCAGTTGATGGATAGAAAATCGCGGACGCAGAACTGCTGTGTTCAAGCAAAAAAAGAAAGAGAAGGAAAGAAAAAAATGACCTGCCTACATAACCGATGACCGCGGCTGAAATAGAGCTGGGTGCGCACATATACGAGCTATAGAAGATTGATGTTTGACACACATAGGGCTCTGTTGGTAGTGGATCCCTCCTTTTACCTGCCGAGGATTTTGCTGACACAGCCGTGACTGACCCGTAGCTGTCTGGAGATGTCGCAGGGCCTGACGCCCTGGTGGGCCAGCTCCACGATCCGCTGCCTCACCACGTCCGGGAGGGGTCTGCCGTTCACAAACACCCCGCCGAGCTGGTTCACACCGCCGTGCCCTGCGTGGGATACAACAGCAGCACAGGGGAGCATAACATTACATACCTGCAGAAGAAACGGCTTCTGTGTGTGTGTGTGAATCAATTTTGGCGTTATTATTATTTTCAGGGAGAGAACTACGGGCTGTGTTTCAGTTTAAAACCTTAAATCACACGACTGTTAACATACACTGAGAGAATGCAGTGTAATATTGTACAGCTGCACACACGCAGGCAGCACATTTTAATTTTAATCAGTCTTATACTGAAATATTTCAGCCCCATATTTTACCAGCACAGATATTTTAAATAATAATAATAATAATAAAAATAATAATAATAATAATAATAATAGTGTGCTACATTGTGGAATTTTAAGCTCATCTTCTTATTAATTTTTTTAAAACAGCTTTCTGGCACTTTTTGAAATCTTACAATGACAACAGTAACTCATTTATTCATTTCCCATTGGCCTGATTAGGCAATATTTTCCTAGAGCATCGCTTCCACTGCAGCCCAACACATGTCGCAGATATAACGTTTCAACCTGTTTAATTTTCCTTGCACAATTACTGTAAATAATTAAAATGAGCTTTGATAACTCATATTACAAACGCGGATGGTGCGAATAAGGGGGGGATAAATAATTTAAACACGGTCCGGGTCTTTTTTACGCATATCGTATGGAGAAAAACATGAAGAAAATGAACAGTTACAACAACAGCCTCACTGTTTATTCTTTAACACCTCAATCTAAAGTGAGAGATGGTAAATTATGTTTGCATCAATTTACACACAACGTGCTCTTTTCTCTTTAAATTACCTGCCATTTCACAGGTAATAAAAGCTTTGTATTTAAATTGTTGAGTTTCAACTTTTCCACCTAAATGTAACTCACATTTTCCTATTTCTACTATTAGTCTCATAACAGCTTTATAAACTACCCGTAAAAATTATAATTAATAACATAACTCTCCAGTTACCTTCAAACATAAACCACTTTAATGAGACACAGCTTTTGAACATTTTAGAGGCTGTGTCTTTATTCTCATTTTGTTAGTTTTTAAAATCAAAATGAAGGTAATTAAATGTATCTTGAAAATATTTCAAATCAAAGCTGTGTTGATACGGGCTGTAAATTTCGAGTAAATAATACGCCTTAATAATTTAAGCTTTAAGATAAGAAAATAAGCTATATGCATATGTAAAAGCAGCAAAACATTGTAATATTTCTAACTTCCTGTTTTCTGTGTGAATTGCACCGCGGTCATTGTAAATGTCGCGGATTAAATTTGTGCAAGAATTAAAGTCAGAATGTCTGCATGTTTTTGTCTATAAACTAATTCATTATACTCACGGTGCATCGCTGAGAAGGGGTCTGCTTTGCAGTGAATATCCATGGGATAGCAAAGGAAAGAAAGGTAATCGACTGAGGTCGCCGTTTCGCCTCTGTGATGCAGCTTTAAATTAATAAAAAAAAACCAAGGATTTATATCTTGGTGTAAAACAGTCCGTGTGGGCAGAGTCCGCAGGCTGCAGCAGCGATAACTTCTTGGAGCGATACTAAGTTTTCCTCCAGTTAAGTCTGAACTCAAAAGTCTGCAGAGGGGCTGTCAGGTGCAGAGCATGACCCACGCGTGTGCGGAGCGCACCAGTCGCTGCAACATTTGCTCAAACCGGGTCACTGTTTGTGTTTAAAGGACATCATGAGAAAAACAAAGAAGTAGTTGATGTCTCCACGGGTCCGCTCGAGAATCTGTGGCCGAAAAATTCCTCTCCTCTCGCGGAGTGGAGGACTGGCGGGCTCTGTGGTTCAATCAGAGAGGGGCGGAGATGACAACAACATGGACAAGGCGAAGTACAGAGCTGTGTGTCCCCCTCTCCTCCAGAATGGGCTGTGCCTGAGCGAAGCTTTGGGCTGAGAATGAAACCCCTCTCCTTGTGTGTCTGTTTCTAAAAGCTGCAGTCCCACAGATCAACCCCCCCCCCTCGCCTTCCTACCTCCATCCCACAGATCCCCTCGCATAGAGATGGATGACTTGTCAGACAAAGGCAATAGATTCCAACACTTTGTGATTCGCCCACGTAAAAACCTGCAGCTCAAATGAGGAGGTCCCTGCATCCGACAGCCAGGAAGGGGAGGGAGACGAAATGGGAAATGATGAGACTTTGGGGTGAAGAATCAAGGAAATTAAAGGCAGGGGGTAGAAGAGAGGTAAAGCACTGTCAGGCTGCTGTATGGTGTTTAAAGAGATGCTACTCAAATGTTTTCAGGACTCCCCGTAGAAACACATGATGGGATACATGGGAAGATTTTAGTTTTTGACTGCACATTTTAAAGTGATACGGAACTATCACAATAATAACAGCAAATTCTCTTGTAAATAAAAAAAAATCCCATAAATTCCCATGGACATGTATTAACCCACTTTATGATCACCTGGTTCAAGGTGTAAATCTCAATAACTTATTAAAAACGTTATTTTTTGCAAATATGAAACAGAAACATGATTTACAATTATATCTTTTCTGTTTAAAATAAAAATCAACACAGGCATCTGGATGTGTTCCTTTTGTAGCTTGCTGTTGTTAATTAATAATAATAATAATAAAAAAACCCTCTGCAGTAAAGAAACACAACCATTTTCACACTGAGTTTAGTGTGAACCCAATTTAGCACTAAAAAGCTTCTATGCTCCATGATTTCACAGTGAAGTCAGCTGTGTGTGGCCAAACAGGAGGTGTGCAAGGTGAGCTCGCAGCCTGCAGAGGGAGAGTCAGTCAGTAGGCCATCATCATCGTCATCATCATCCGCTCAGCGCCGGTGTGTCGAGCCTGTAGATGGCGCTCACACAGTAGGTTACACAGCCCGCTGTGCTCACGCCGGCAATCCGGTGCTGCAGAGGCTGGAAGGGTCAAAGGTTGATGGTAAGCCTACTGTATCTGAATTATGCACTCTTAATCTCTTCTGGAGGAACTCAATTGGAAAGAAAACAAAGAGGAAAAACACTCAATCAAACACAATTCATAACTACTATAAACTACAATATTTAATATGAGGTTAACAATCGCTTCTTCATATCTGTGACTTACAGCCATTTAGCTAAAGTAGCTGCAGTTTTTTCCTGCACAATAAAACCAAAATTATTTTTCTACATAGATCATATTAGTGCTGCATGTTTTTTTTTGTTTTTTTTTACAGCGTTGAGTTGTTACAGTGATGTTAGAAAGCAGCAATCTCCTTTCATGTATTTGTTATTGCACAACAGTTAATAATGAGAATAATTATATATATATATATAGAAAAATATGTTAAGTAGGCTGATCATTTGTTATTTAAAGGGATTGTGGACCCTATGTCACAGGAAGTCCAGCTGCGTCTGGACAACTTTTAAGGACGATTCCTCTTTTTGGTTCTGCTGTTTTTGGGGAGGGAGCTTCTGGTACAATATGTAGCACCATGGGCTGTAATTTCACACGTGAGTGCACTTTTGCCCTAAAGCTGCTGCTATTTCCCCCACAACACCCTGATTTGCCCCCCGTATACCTCTCTGCACTGCCTCGATGACGTCCCCGTGTCACAGTGCTGCAGCAAAACTAACGGCGTGATAATTAAGAAACTGTTAGTCTGGACTTCACCCTTTTAGAAACCCCAGTACATCTAATGCGATTATTGTTTTCGATTTTTTATTTTCGTCCGCATTAAACAATAAAAAACATCGGCACAGCTGTCACACATCATAAGAAAAGTGGATTTTAATTTATTTCAGACACTTAAAATAATTACAAAACGTTCAGATTTCCATTGGTATTTATTGACATCAGCTCCAAACACTCAATGCATATTGTAAGAGTAAATATCAAACAATACAAAGTACAGTACAAATAATAATAATAACAATGACAATAATAATAATAATGGCTATTTAATAAGAATATTGAAGTGGGAACACAAGATACAGAGAGAGAGAGAGGGGAGAATCATGAATTTCCAGGACAAATCAAATCCTTTCCTTCCGTTTCTTTGGAAACATATGGTTTCTAATGCCCATTCACGTCACCAATCGATATCGTTGTTTTATCTTCTTCCGCGTGTCTTGTCCTGCATGTTGGCGGAGACACAGGGGTCCTCAGACATTTTGAAGATGGAGTTCGCCGACTTTTAGTAATAAAAATTATTAACTAAATATTTGTCGAAGCTTAAGAAGATAATAAAGTAAAAATAAGTAGATATCATATTTTCTGTTTTTCATGTTTACCAAGTGGTGACTGAATATTTCTGAGGACCCCTGAGGTCTCATGATCTCAGGTTGGGAGCCACTGTGCTGGAGCCCACAGCATATTTGACAGTGAGTGTAAAGCTTGTTAATTCCAAAAAATATATTGATTTAGTTTCACCAGTATGAGCATTTAAAAAAAAGTAAGTCATAAGTTTCATGTGCACCACTTAGATGGATAAATTCCATGTACAGAAAATGTAATAAATAAACATTATAATCCCATCGAGGACATCCAAGTCAATACTGATTAAAACTCTACTTATGTAAACGCTGTGCATTTAATACGCTTAACCTTTGCACAGTAAAAGTTAATTTTAATATCTAAAATTATAAATATAACGCACACATTTCATTTGGATCTGTCTTTCCACTATTAGCCCAAACATCAGTATTATATCGGGACTCTCTTACTATATCTCACAATGATTTGGTGTCTCCTGACACCCAAAGCCATACGGGTAGACTATGCCAAACTGCAGGATATCAGCTGCGTCCTTAGATTGCCTATTCATGTGCTTTATAACGGGAGCAGATGGATATCAATTTGACTCTATCCTCGACACCATCACAGATTGATTTTGTACTTGCTTTTAATTTTGCCGTAATTAATTAGATCATTACAACTGTTTTCAATTGATCTTCCCATCTAAACCCAAAATTGAGAGGTGAATTAGATTGTGATCTATGTTTTCAATTACAGCCTCAAACATATAGGTTCAGTAATAGACTAATAAGCTATGATGCACAATAATAATAATAATAATAATAATAATAATAATTGTAATTTTCTGTCATTATATAGTTACAGACAACTTATAGTACATTTAGTTATTGCACAATATGGAAAGACTGAAGGCTACACATTGTTTGATTTTCAAATAAAACAATAAATTAAAACTCCACGTATAAACAGAGAGTCACAGCCTCCACACAGTTCTGTCCCACAGAGCGCAACCAGCATACCTGCAAACAAACATTGACATTAGTATGAGACAGAGGGAGAAATCCTTACCTGATCGACCAGCGCTGTGAGGCATGGCTCTCCTTTGTCTAATGGTGCGTCTCTCCGATGCAGCCCAGTAGATCTGTCCGGCCTCCTGCGCTCCTTGCCCGGCTGGGCGTCGTGCTTCTCCCCGCTGGTTGTCCGAATCTTTGACCGATCATCCAAAACTAAACGGTTTAGGCGACAACAAAAAGAGGAAGCAACTCTGCTCCAATGAACTAGGAATTGATAAAGGGGGGGAAAAAAGAAGAAATCAAAGAACACAGAGCGTTGCAGGTGCTGAATTATAAGGAACTCAAAAACTTAAAAGGAGATTTTTTAGATTTGCAATTCTTTCAGTGACAATATACATTTTAAAAAGATGAAATTTCACGCAATCATTGGTTTTAATCTATTTTTTAACTTTGAGGTTTATTTACAAGAAATGTTTTTCAGTTGGGTTGTGACTGAGTACCTTTTTTTTGTTTTGCCAATTTTAATCCTTAAACTGAAATTATTAAAACGTAATATGATCATTTTTGTACATGGATGGAAATGATCAGTGGACTGATGCTTTGATGCCTAAAATGTTCCCTCCTCATTAACACTAACTTCAGCCACACCAAAGATCACTCAATTAATTTGAATGTTTTTGTGTAGTAACAAATCTTTCATGCAGGTTTACAAAAACACTGAATGCTGGTGAACATTTACAAAATCACACTTAGTCTCTCTCTCTCTCTCTC